>VZTJ01001885.1:511527-544206 GCA_013397795.1 Orthonyx spaldingii | reverse complement strand
CCTCCCCTCCCTCCTTTTTCTTCCTTTCCCCTCCCTTCCCCTTCTTTTCCTTCCCTTTACTTTCCTTCCCTTTCCTCAGCAAGTTGGAATCTATGAAATGAACAACATTCTCCCAAAACAAAGCCCTGATTGGTTCTCAAATGCCAACCATCAGTGTCTTCAAATAGCTTTTCTTAGACAAAATCCAGAAACAAAATTACTAAGTGCTGGGCTTTGCGTCTTGATGTTAGCTAAGATTTCAGTTCTTTAAAGTCTTTTTCTTCAGAGACAGGGCTCTTGAACAAGAATCCAGTTCAGGCCTCTCAGGCCTCTTTATTCTCACTCACTTTTTTTTTCAGGGAACATAAACATTCTTCACTAGATCCAGTGATCTTATTACCCTCACCAAGCTTTTTGATCTTGCCCTGTGGTATCTCCCTTTAGTCTTCAACTATTTTTAAACCAGTCTTTTCAAAAACTTATGCTTATATGCCTGGATAAATATTAGGCAAACCCTATATCAGGGACATCGGCTTTTATATATTTTTGTTTTAACTCTATTATCTTTTTTAAGAAAAATGACAGCTCATTTAATGTAAGTTGCAGTTATCATTCCAAATACTTTTGACATATCACCTGACTCCAGACTGTAGTGGAACTCTCGTGGACATCAAACACAGCTGTATGCATAGACTAAAAGCAGATAGCAGTCTTTTTTAGGATTAATTATCAATTTGGATTCTATGGTAAAGTTTGTTCCTCTTCTAATACCAACTATAGTTAATTTAATAAATTTTGTTCAAATTTTGCAAGAAATGATGAAAATTAGGGGTGTTAATTTAGGTCAGATAAGTTTATCTGTTATCAGCAGTTGAGCTATGTAAGCACTCTTACAGAATTATTAGTAAGTTACAGAATTATGAGAAAGAGAATGCCTTAAAAACCTTTTAGGTCTAGTATGTATATAAAATAAGTAAAGGTTACTAACTGAAATCCAAGCACCCCTCCTCATAATCCCAAATAGTAACTAGTCTATTGCTTGTTCATGACTGAGCATCCTTTAGCTATTTATATTTTTAATGCTCTCCAATAATATACAGCAGTCCACTGCAACAATATGAAATTTCAAGAACTCTTCCATATACAGAAAATGAAGAAGAAAAATACATAAAATATGTTATAATATTCTGTAAAAGCAGGCATATAACATCTGCAGGAACAAAAAATTAATAATAAAATCATAAAAGAAGTACATAACTTTCTCAAGGCTATATTTTGCTACTCATATTTTGTATAATTTGTGTTACACTGCTAAGCAACCTGAGAGTATTTCAGACTATCAGCTCCCTGATTGTTGGGAGTAAGAAAGATAGAGCCAGACTATTTCAGTGTCAGGACAAGAGACAATGGATATAAATTGAAACATGCTTGAATAGAGAACAACATTTTCACTCTAGGAATGATCAAACACAGGAACTGTTATCCCAGAGAGGATATGGGGTCTCCATCTGTGCTGATTTTCAAAACGCAAGTGAACTTGGTTTTTAGCAGCCCAGTTTAGCTGATCTTCATTTGAGTGGCGGATTTGAACTAGATTGGACCTCTCCAGAGGTCCCTTCCTACTGCAACCATTCTATGATTCTATGAGAACTTATTGAGGAAAAAAAGGGAATTAAAACATAAAGCCATTACCTCGCTTCAAAATATACCTCTATTCTAACATGAAGGCAATGAATGAATACATAGCTGTATCCATGACTAGTTTTGGAGGTAATGGTACTTACATAGAGATTAATTCCAAGAAGATCTTCGTATAGGTAATTGAAATTAAGTAACTAGTTATGTGGTGTATTGTTGGGGTGTCTGAGCCCATCCTGGGAACTACCAAGAAGCCGAGAGGTCCCGAAACAGTGGATGTACGTTGGTGGGACAGCTCTGCTGTTTGAAATCACCTCTTAAGAAGTAATGGTCCCTCCCTAGGTTACCTTACCTGGATGCGTTAATTTTCCTATATTCATTGACCTTGACTTGTTCCCTCACTCCACCCCTCCCTCCTTCTGTATTCCCCATCCTCTCTCCACCCCTGTGCCCCCTGTCCACTGGCCAGTGCCCCTATAACAAGGGTTTCACAAGGTCATTCTCTCTCTTTCACCTCTGGACTCCTTTGGAATAAAGTGTCTCCAGAACTCTATGCGGCTTGGACCCTCTGTTTTAACCCTGGTAACACACGAGCTAGCTAGCTGGGGGTGAGTGGGTACACGCCAGAACACCAGCTGGGGTAGGACAGGTCTGTCTGCACAGTACCCAGCTCTACTGGCCAGAGTGTGCTTTCAGAGCTTCCAAGACACTCCTGGTAAAAGCAGAAGTCTTCATCCACTCCACACCACCCCCTCTGACCTGTGTTAGTGTATCTCATCTTTGTTCAGGACATTCATTCTGTTGTATTTTGACAGATAAACTATATATTTCATACATAATTTCCTTGAGAGTTTAATATGTTTCAATCATGTTTTCATGCCTAGTACCTGAAGATCGAGAGGGACTTTTTACAAGGACATATAGTGACAGGTCAAAGGGGATGGCTTCAAAATGAAAGAGAGTAGGCTTAGATTTTAACTAGGAAGAATTTTTTACTGTGAGGGTGGTGAGGCACTGGAATAGGCTGCTCAGAGAAGTTTTGGGTGCCCCATCCCTGGAAGTGTTCAAGGCCAGGTGGGATGGGGATCTGAGCCACCTGATCTACTTGAAAATGTTACTGCCCGTGGCAGGGGAGTTGGAACGAGGTGATCTTCAAGGTCCGCTTCCAACCCAAACCATACTATGATTCTATGATTTGGCAGTCACAAGGCATTTAGAAAAACATGTCAGTGTGAAATGTTTCCATCCCCTATATCAGAAAGTAATCCTCAATGCTTTACAAGGAACTCCTGGATTGTTTGTGCCTTGCTGTGTTGCTCCTCCCTCAGATGTCTCGGTGTTTGATGCCCCCATGAAAACCAGGGCCTGTGACTGTGGGGCTGCTTCCAGCTATCTATGAAAAGTCTCATAGACTTCTTCCTCCTGATCAGGCAGCCCGTATCAAACACCCTCAACAGTGTTACCTTTGCTAGACTGCCTATAAATTCCTGACTTTCTCATCATCCTCCTGAGAAAGAGCTCCATACATTCCAGGTGTCTTCTTACATTAAGACCAATCCACCACCCAACCTTCCTGGGCTGTTGGTCCTAAAAAGCGTGTAGCCATCCATGACATTCAGTCACGTGGGCTATCCCACCATGTCTCTTTAATTGCCTTGCAACTACACAGATCACTCAATTTTCCTGGGTTTTCTTTCCTGTACTACGTGCATGCGCTACTATACAGGTACTTCAACAAGGTATTTGAGTTTGTCCGTTTCCCAGGAAGGGTGCGAGAGGATACCCAATAGTCATATCTTGTTCCCACTTCCTTGGTTGTGTGCTGTTGCTGGAAGTATTCTTACTTGAGTCTTGCTTTGCAGTGTGAGTGATCTCTATAACTCTCCTTCGTCTCTTCTAGTTCAAATTTCTCCTTACCAGGTTGGACAGTCTATTGGCCAAGACAAACTAAACACTACCCAGTAAGTAGCAGAAAGAATTCAAAACTTGGTAAACCATATCTTATTAATAAGAAATGCTGCGATGGGAGATATAGAAAATGGTCCTTAAATAGCTCTGTCAATGGCTTTGTTTCAGGAATTTCATGTTGCTGAACATTCTGTCATTTAGATATATTTTCAGTGAGCTCATGTTAAAGAATAAGGACACTACTTCTAAAAGTAGTAGAATGAAGAATTACTGCTGAAGTAGAGGACAGCAAGGCATTAATTTCTTTTGATATTTATTGTATAATGGTTGTTGGAGTTTCTCTACCTTCTGTATTAGTCCTATTTAATACTTAAGGATATTTTTTTCACTTGATGAAGAAATAATTTAATAAACAAAAGTATAGCATATGTAAGGTATAAGCATGGAAGAACAAGACAGGTTGAAGATTTAACCACATGTAGTCTACATGTTATAATTTATAAGACTAAGACACCTACAGCCCTGTGATACTCAGATTTCAAGAGTAATGAAATCATGAAACCTTTTAAATTAAAGGACATATGCATGTGGTTGGGACTCGCTTTTTGTATTTTTTCTTGTTGATTCACTTAAGAGTCTTCTGTTATATTTTACTACTTTAATGTCCAGGATATTACTTTTAGGCTACTCAGACTGAGATGTAAAAGATGTAGAATTGCTTTAAAATAATATGATGCTATAGTTAAAAAAAAAATTAAAAATCCATAAATAATATATATGATTTTTTTCAGAATTTTTTCAATTATTATTTTCCTATTAGTGACAAATAGAAACCATAACATGAAAAAGTGAACAATCCCACTAAATTTAAGATGTTAAAATATAACTCAGCAGGGTATGAGTTTAAATTTATAAAATTTTATTTTGAATCTAAGTCCAGCTATAAGTTTACCATTAGCCCTGAATATCTGAGGAAGCAGTTTTGCTATGTATGATCTATGACTTAAATATTCACAAAAATACACCCTCCAATTAGCAATTTTTTGGCTGGAAAAGAGCATTTTTCATCACCATTGCCTCCAAGCTGCAAATATGGCTCTCATGCTTTTAAAGTGTGTCACTCATACTTCCTAGCAAACTGAGTAAGTGAAGTAAAAAAATCTGCACACTGTAAAATCTCTGCTTCCACTCCAGCTCTAAAGACAAAAGAAGAGATAAACAGACTGGGCCATCATCTGTTTCTCTAAGAGCAACAGTAACTCTATTTGTAGAATATAATTAGGCAACAAATCTCATCTGCAGATAATTATCTGGCACTGGAGCAACAGAATTCTTTCTTTCATGAAAAGAATGTTTGAATTTCTTGTATAATCATTGATGCTTAAATTTTGACATATAAAAAATAAGTCATGTAAGACTATCTCTGTAAAAGCAAATCATTTAATGAGGTATTCATAGTACTGAAACATCTGAAATCAGAAGAATTTGAAAAACTTTGGAAAGTAAGAGAGTGAAAAAATTATAAAGCAGTGCTTAATTTATATGGTTTTTAACAAAAAACAGATTAATTACTCATTTTAATAAGACAATAAAGCATAATGTATTTTATCCTAAGGGGAAAAAATTACTATGTTTCATTGCTAGACTATACAAAATATGGAATATTAATACAGTTTTACTCTTAGCTTTGCATTAATTGGTTGAAATTCTTGGAACTCAAGATATTTAGAATAAAATGAAAATAAAATGTTTTACCACCAACTCTCTGGATATGAAAGCCCAATAGATACTGGAGAATTGATACTCAGTTGATCAGTAATTAAGTACCAATTCACATGGTGGGTAATTTGAAAATGTTGTATCACAAAAGCAAGGCTAGTCCGGTTTTAACTTTATCATTAAATTAGAAGGGGTTTGAAGTTTTCTCCTTTTTTCCATAAAAAAAGGCTGCAAAAAACTGTAGTACACTGAGAGGGTAGAAGTAATAATAAACACATTCAAGTCTACTTGAGTATAAGGTTTCCTTTTTTTTTTCCTTCCATAATCTAAGTGGAAAAAACAGAGAGTACAAGAGCATAACTATTGAACTGAGCCTCTAGAGTTCAGAAGGAAAACAGATACAACACAAAATACATATGCTGCTGATACTAGAATTATCTATAATAGTTTAGGTTAAAGTGCTATTTTCCTGAGGCAACAGGCTGTTTGTACCAACTCTTGTCAAAACTCATGATTCATTTGTACATTTTTGATTAGTGACACATATTAGGGTTTCATTTTATTCTTTGTACTTAAATTGCATTTTGCCTAGGGCAGTCATTTAAGATAGAGTTCATTAAAGTATGTTATTCCATTTTGGCTTTTGTGTACACAGCAAAAAGAAAAAAAAGCTATGCTCAGAAGTGAAAGACTTTGATACGTAATTTATTTTGACAACTATGCTGTTATAGCAGCAAGGTAAGAAAACTTATTTTAACAGGACTTACACAAAATTAAATTTTTCCATTTGCATTACAGCAAAGATGGTACATCTGAAAATATTTTGTTTGTCATATATCAAAACAATTATTATAGGACTTGGGCATATATTTGTAAAAAAATTTGAATTTTACTGGATCATTTTTCAATATGCATTATTTTTAAAAAGCCGGTTAATTTGTTTTCAGTCTGAAAATATTAGGAGAGTTACAGTTAATTATATAGTTGTCACACTGCAAAGTTTCTTAAAATTGGTCAGAAATGGTACGCAGTGTAAGTGGACCATTCAAAGGAAATAAACATTTGAACTGGTTCTGAAAGGCAGAAAACTGATGTTTGTGAACCAAACTGGCTTTTACTTTTAAAATGTACACTCTCCTACAGCTTGTATAATTTGATTCTTAATGATCTGAGCAACCATTGTGAGGTTATGCTCCATTCACCACACTGAAATGGAGAATTAAGTGCAAACATTCAAAGCCTCAGTGACAAATTCCTTTTGGAAAATCAGGAATAGGAATACCTATAGTCTAAGGTCTATTTTGAGTCTTTTTAATTATTAAGGGACTTATTAAATAGTATTTTGTTTAGTTATTTTGCTTAAAATCTCTAAACTGATAGGCAATATAACAAACTGGGCAGATAACATACTGAAGAAAAATGCAAAGACTGCAGTTCTGGGTGTCATAACTTCAAGAGAAATATGCTAGAGAGCCCCTGAGCAAAGAAACTCTTCAGTAGGGCTTGAGTCTCATTCAGTGTTAAGAGTTCAAGAGCTGCTTGAAACAGTGATCACAATATATGTGGGAGAAACATTTGTCAGGGCCACAAAAGGCACCAAAAAAAACCCAAGAAAAAAAATGTAAAGATCCTATCTGGTCATATATGGTCAGGGCTTTCAGGCCATCACTTAGAACTAGAGACTGAACCTCTTGGCTCCAATGAGGAGATGAGGTTAAGGGGGTACACTGTTTACAGCTATGTGAGGAGAGATTACAAACACAACGTGGTTTTAAGCAAGGGGTTATAGCCACAGGTTATAGTTCGGGAGGTCAGGTTACCTTGAAGAAAAAGATGCATTTTTACTAGAGTGGTAGTCCAGCACATGGCACAGGAGAGTGTAGAATCTGCATTCTTTGAGGTTTTTAAGGCTCAGCTAGAAAAAGTCACAGACAAGATCTCATTTCTATTCTATTAGGGGCTGGATGTTGGATCAGACAACTTCCAGAGATTTCTTCAAACAATACTGCTGTGGTTATGTAAAGGAAATCAAAACTAAAACAAACAAAACAAGCCATGGACAACTTAGCTGTAAATCAAAACAAAGGAGACCTTTCTCATTTTACTGACCTGGCAATGCAGGTTGTCATGGTTGGTCTGGGCTTCCCTTGGTTTCAACTGATTTGTTTGGACTGGTGGCCAAGTGATCAGTGAAGCCAGTATTTCCAGCATTTTGTCTATAATGCTCTAAAGTCCCTAGACTATTTCTTTCAAATCCCAAAAAGGTAAAGGAGTAAAGCAAGTAACAGCAGTATCTATTCTGCATCTGTGCTGGGCGGTAGGCATTGATTTTCAGAGTCTCTGTCTTTTTTACTGGCAGTTACAGAATGCACAGTGGAGTATCACTATCATTAAAATGATTAACTTCTGTAAGCTCCAACCGATTTATCTTTTATTTCTAATACATTTCACTTTTTCTTGGCAATTTGACACAAATCATTGTATCCCTTTGGCAGTGATTCTTTCTTTACTAGGTTAATCATTACAAAGGTAAGAAAAGCATTGTTACAATTACACTTGCTATTCCCTTTCTAACTTACAGAGGAACTTGTTTGTTCTCTATTCACCCATGGGTCAATGGCTTTATATAGGAAACACAAAGTCTCAGTTCAAACTTATTATCTTACAAAATTGTTCATTTGAATGAACAGACAGTCTCAAAATGAGCTTAGCAGAAGCAGTTGGTGAAAAGTGGCTGTGTAAGCCTGTCCATCTGGCTGGAAACACAAAGTAAACCTTGTAACAGCATTTATATCTGATTTGCATCCAGATGGACTTCTCTTGTACTGCATTAGGTAATAACAAACAATTTTAAGTATATGCATAAACAAGTCTTAACTAGTGAGTTTAAAACCACTCAGCTTCCTCCAAGTCTGCCACCTTCATTTCAAAGATAAAAGTATAGAGTACTTCAAGCATGAAATGAGCGAACTGACATCAAGAAATAAAATTTTCCATTCAACTTCTGCTATGAATAATAAAGTGATTGAATTTCTTTTGATGTAAGCCACCAAATTGCAAGACTGAAAAGCCTTACACAGTCATAGAGGCCATTCCTATCTATATCAAAAGACAGGATTGTCAGAAAAACCGAGTAAAATGCACCAAGCAAGTTTATTGAACAACTTGCTCAAATACTGTTATGGTGCCCCAAAATCAAAGAACAAGTAGACATCTGGATCAACTTACAGATATAACTAGGAGTTTCAATCACTTCTGTCTGCTATTGCAAGATACTTCTCTCACCAAAATTTTTCTCATCACTTAGCAATTCCAAAATGCATAAAAGAGGTTTTCTGAGTGTTTGATGGTTTTCAGTGTAGAAAGGATGAAACCTTGAGAAAGTGCATTGAGGTATGTTCAGGCAGTACATTTTTTGTGATAACAAACTTTATACAACATTGCATTACCAATACTATTTGAAGCACAGATAATTAAAAAAACCCCATACACAAGTTACAACAAAGAAATTTCTCACAGATAGATTTATTAATATGACTGAAATAAAATATGCCATATATGTGTGCAATACATTTTAAGGGGCTTTTTTGCTATATGTATTTCAGTCAGCTAACATTCCATGTCGCTAAATTCCAATATTTATTTGTAAACAAACTGAGAACCACTGGTCTTCAACTGATCTATTAATAATACAAAAAGCTAAATACAGACTCATGAAAAACCCCAAACAAAATACATGATTTCTCCCAGTATTTTGCATAAAACATTCTCAAAAAATATAAATATTGCAATATTAATCTGCTTTTTTCACTTGTGCAGAAGTAATAGCAAAATTTTAATATGCTTTTCCAATTTAAAAAGATTTTTTTTTTCTCTAAGTGTAAAATACTTCAACTTGGCAGTGTTTGAAACCTTCTGAAACATAACAAATCAAAACTGACATAGTTAATGCAAAGAAAAGAAGCCAAAGTGGGCTATGCAATTTCGGTTTTGCTGACTTGTACAGAAGCAAACATCACTCTGTAATGACGCATTATGACACAAAATAACAGAGAATGAGAAAGAGGAAGAGGGCAAATGCTGGGCTGGAATTCTTCCTGCAGCATTACCAAAAGATTCAAAACCTCTTACTGATATATATATATATATTATTTTTTTTTTTTTTTTTTTTTTTTTTTTTTTGTGTTAACGGGAATCTTTTTNNTTTTTTTTTTTTTTTTTGGCTAGGATAAGCGTGAATCATCTTAACAACTCAATTGCCAGTGTTAGGGAACATGGAAATTATAAAGTAATATATACTAGCACTGTGAGGAATCCTGAGTTAAATGAGAAATGAATATATAAATATACTGCAAAAAGAAGCAGATTTATTTGCATAAGTATGTAAGTATGTTATATTGGTGAATAAAATATATAAGTAAAAATTTTGAAAACACCATATCTTCAAAGTCAAAACCAACTTAATTTGAACAGATTTTTAAAGGACTTTCAATAGAAATTTGGCCACAATTAGAAGTATGAATTAGGTGGATATGTTCCTGAAAACCTGTCCTCATATGCTTTTTAATGATATTTTAGAAGACTCTGGAAATTACTTTTATGAAATAATATTTTCCTAGCAGAACAGTTTCCTTTCATGACTTGAAGGTAATAATTAAGGACATTTGTTTGCAGTTTGTCAAAGTAGCAGAAAATACTAGGGATTTGCATCCTTTGCTTACTTGGATGCACCTCTTGGGTCACATCTATAATTTTAGATGTACATCAATTAGTAAAGAGCAGGCAATAAAGTCAGTGTGTTGTGCTATATAGATATGGGAACTATCCAGATCAGCTGCTGTGATAGCATGAGACTCCCATTCACTTCCTACGTGTATAAATTGTATACAAGTTTTCATTTTATGTGCTCTATGGTGGTGGGTCCAAACTATCCAAATGTGGTTTTCTTTGGTATTCACTTAGATGGATGAAATTATATCAGAGGAAAGTTTGTATGACAATGACATTAGAAAAATTTTAGAACTATAAAGAGAGTCTGTTAGTACAGTACACATTCAGGTATCCTGTGGATTCTAGGATGACATATGAGCCCTACCTTAAGCTCAAAGTGGATCAGGGATAAAATAGGGGTGAAAAAAGAAGAAATGCCTGTTTAGGAAATTATATTTAGTGGCTTGATCCAAATGACTCAATTTCAATGCAAATTGAAATCAGTACTGAAAAGCATCCCATCAGGACATGCTATTGTTTAAAACCATACAGAATTGTTAAAAATATTTTTGTATTTTGAGATTTTTTCCCCAGAAAGAAGGTTCAACAGATGTTCTGTTAAATTTATGAATTAAATATCCTTAAATCCTTGAAAACTGATGCAAAGTTTTAACACTTCAGAGTGCATCATAGGTATTAAGAATAAAAATTAGATTTTAAAATCATTTTTGGTAAATTAAATTTAAAAGGAAATTACTTTGACCTATAAAAATTAATTATGATTGTGTTAGATCATTTTATAGGATCATAGAAGCAAGATATCAGAGAATTTTTTGAGATAGAAAAGGACCTTGGTAAACCATATAGTACAAACTTCCAGTTCAAGGAAAGACCGGCTAACACAAGCTAGTGAGGGGCAAGTTCAGTTGGGTTTTCAATACCTCCACAGATGCAGATTCCACAACCTCTCCGGGAAACCAGTGCCTATGTCTGATCACCCTTAATGTGAAAAAGAATTTTTTTATGTTTAAGAAGAATTTACTGTGTTACAGTTTCTGCTGGTGGCCTCTTGTCCTGTCACTGAACACCATTGAAAGGGATCTGACTCCACTTTCCTTTGTCTTTCTCATCAGGTATTTGTACACATTTATAAGATCCCTCTGAGCCTTCTCACATCTAAACAGTTACAGCTTGCTCAGCTTTTCCTCCTAAGAGGGATGGTCCGGGCCGATCACTACCTAGTGGCTCCGTGCTGGACTCTCGCCAGTATGGCCACATCTCTCTTGTGCTGGGGAGCCCAGAATGGAACACAGCACTCCAGGTGTGTCCTAGAGTGCTGAATAGAGTGGAAGGACCATCTCCCTCCAGCTGCTGGCAACGTTCCTCCTAATGCAGCCTGGGCTACCTTTGCTGCAATCACACATTACTGGCGGATATTCAACTTGGAGTCCACTGGGACCCAAAGGTCCTTGTGAGCAAAGTTTCTTTCCAGCCAGAACATCTCCATGCATGGTATTATTCCTCTCAAGATCCTTCTACAATGCAAAAAGTTTCTCAAAGATATTTTTAAATAGTGAAATCTCAAATGAAAGTAGCTGAATTAGACCATAATGTACTGACCTGCACTAAATTATATCTTCAAAGGTTGTAATTATTGTTCTTGCAGGTCCTCATCAATGTCTAAATTATAGGTGCTATAGGTGCTCTGATTCCAGACCCTTGATTTATCTGCTTTGATTGGAGTTGTAATAAGAGAACTAGACTAAAGTGAAAGTTCTCTGGAAGGCAAATTTTGGTCAAAGTAAAATAACCTTGAGGAATTTCTTTAGGTGCAGGTTTCTTATTGGTCTGTCATCATGTTTTGGTGTAGTAAAAGAAAACCCTAAAGCCCAAATTATTTTCTGAGTCCTAAAATTGTGTTCCTGTGACATAAATAATTTATAAAGGTCTGTTGTTTTCCTTAGAAACTGATATTCATGAAATTGCCTATCATTTAACTGATCAAAACATTTTGTGGCAGAATTGAAAAAGGAATTAATTAAATATGTTGTATAAAGTTAGAAGAAATAAAAGTGATGAAGATATCTTTGGATGCCTTAGGGAATAATCAAAATGAAGAATATATTAGAATAAACACCATACAAACTATATAATACATAATTAGCTATTCTAGAGATACAGTAAGAAAAGCAATCTCTCTAGTCAAATCCTCATCTATTTTAAGTGAGATAAACATTGAAATTTTACTGGTTTGGACCAGATGTACAGGATTAATTATCCTGGTGGTTTAAAAAAAAATCAGCGCTAACCTAGAAATAATTGTTATTTGATGGTACGAATTTTATTCTAAACTTATTTCAAGAGTCCATTTTCAATGAAAGCCAAAGGTCAATTTAATAATCTTGAATTTGAAGAATAAACAAGACAATTTATGGATGCCTGGAGTTTTCATGCTTCACCAGAAACAGGTTAGAGTATTAAAGGTTACCTTTAGCGTAAATAAATCGAAGTAATTGTGAAATCATTGACAATTTAAGGGAGAAAAACCACAGTAATTAAAGAACTTTTATCTACCTTTGACATATGCATTGATTATTTATTGAAAACACTCCAAAGTACTTGGGAGAAGGAGGGAGGAGGTTTGTTTTCTTCCTGGTTTTTATTCATGAAAGTGCTTCACTTGGTGTCAAGACCTCAGATTCTATATTCAACAATACACATCACTCTGTCTCCCCTGCTGCTCACACTTCAAAATTTAAAGTTGAGTAAAATACATTTCCAGTATGTTCAGTAATGGCTTTGCATGGATAAAATTCAGGTTCCATGGAAAAGGAAGCTCAGTAAATGAATTAATAACATTCCAAAAATTGTAACTAATATTTTATAATGAAATTACTACAGATAATTCAATTGTAAAACTATACATGTGGGAAAAGATCACTACATTACCAGAAAAAAACCCCACCCTTTGAAGCTATCACACTAAGTGATGAATGAACTATATAAAAAGTTAGCGAGGTGAGCAGAGACATCAGTAGCAGCAGCTACAGTAACTTCTGGGGACTGAACACTAGAATGAGTCGGGCACAGGGTTCCTGGAATTTAGGGAACCTGAGGGGAGAACCCACCAAGAGTCAGCAGTGCATGCAAGTGAGGCTGAAGTGGTGAGAGCATTGCCGGGGCAGCTGCAGGAGATTTAAGTGGCTCCTGGGAGCACTGTGACCAGGGCAGGCAAACAAGGCGGGGCACGGCTGTTCTCACAGGTGGGCACAGGCATCCTCCCAGCCCCAGAGGCCAGCTCAACTAGTGGTCATTAGCCACCCAGAAAGAACAGACCTAGCTTTGTTTTCACCTGCTGAAAAGTTGTCATCAGAAGGAATGTGGCAACCCAGACCGCACTCCCACACAAACATGCAACTATCTAAATCTCCAGTTGCAAGGAGGGCCTGAGCGTGTTGTTTAGTATATTGCGAAGTAATTTTTCTTTGTTCTTGTCATAGGTTCAGGTAAAATGAAATATTGCAAGTTAAATTGTGAGGGGGGAAAGAGCTTTTTAAATACACAATTTTCTTTTTCGTTGAATATTTTGCATTGTTCTGTTCCTTACACAGAAAAATCCACTTTCCCAAAGTTTCTTTTCAGAAAGTTCATTAAGATAAATTTTGTGTGCATCAGAGTTGTCAAAAACCTTGATATCTGAGGGGAATACCTCTGTTTTAGTAAAACAGGACTCAGCTCAAATCTTTCTGATCTTGTAGGGATTCTTCCCATGACTTAAATGAGATCAAGTCCTAAATGTTTCACTGGAATCAGCAGAAACAGTGAAAATTTCATCTTGAGCTGAAGGCTTTGTATAAGAAGAAATAATTTTAGTTTCTATTAATATTCAAGTACATTTGAGTTAGATATCACCAGCATAGTAGAAAAATTATGTGTAAACATTTATTTTTTCATTAACTAAGACAGATATATCACACCTTTAACCACAAATGTTTCTTTTATCCTTGAAGAAATTAGCAGATGTTTTTCAGTTGTAGCAACAAAGCTTATTTATAATTGTTATTCTCTGCCTGTATGAGCACATATAGCTTACAATAAATCTACATTTTTTTTCCCTGCAAGATATCATTATCAAGCCATGATATCAAATAGCTTAAAATTTATGGATTACTTTCAGGCAATGATAGGAAATATGATCATATTTTACAACCCAATAAAAAATACCTAGGTAGCATTTCTTTTATAGATAAAACATTGTATCTTTATTATAATATCATTACCCCAAAATATCTAAATTCTATTTTACTAGCAAAGTTTGGATATAGCCCAGAATAATTATACTACTTGGATACATGGTATTGAAATTCTCTCTGACTTCCTATAGCTACTCTCTTCTGATTTATAATTCTAGTGCAAAACATGAAAATACTACTAATCAACACTATATTTGATAGTTATGCAAATGTTGGTGTTTAGTTAAACTTTTGCCTCACATACAGTACTATATACCACTGTAAGTGAAGAATAGGTTTGAGACTAATGAAATTGAATAGCCATAAGTCTATGGGACCTGATGGCATGCATGTATCCAAGGATACTGATGAAACTGGCTGACGTTGTTGCCAAACATCATACTTGAAAAGTCATGGCAGTAAGACAATATCCCCAGGGCCCAGAAAAAGGGTAATATAACATGTTTTTGAAAAGGGGAGAAAGGAAGATCCAGGGAACTACAGATCAGTGAGCCTCACCTCTGTGCCTGTTAAGATCATGGAGTAGATCCTCATGGAAACAATGTTAGAGCACATCCAAGACAAGGAGGTGATCCGAGAGAGATCATGGCTTTATCAAGGGAAAATTGTGCCTGACCAGTCTGGTGCCTTCCATGATGGAGTGACTGCAGTGTTGGACAAGAGAAAACTAACCTAAAATTCTGTAAGGCCTTTCACATGTTCCCACTTCACATTCTTGTCTCCAGATTGGAGAGACATACATTGGAAAGGCGAACTGTTTGGTGGATAAGAACTTGACTGGATGGACACAGCCAGTGAGTTGTGGTCAATGGCTCTATATCTAGGTGGAGGCTGGTGACAAGTGGTGTCCCCTTGGGCTCTGTCTTTGGTTTGGTGCTCTTTAATATCATTATCAGCAACATAGGCAGTGTGATAGAGTGCACATTCAGCAGGTTTGCAGATGACCCGAAGCCGAGTGGTGAAGGTGACACAGTAGAAGGAAAGGATACCATTCAGAGGGAGCTGGACAAACTTGAGAAGTGGGCTCATGGGAACTTCATAACATTCAAGAAGTCCAAGTATAATGTTCTGCACCTGGTTGAGGGCAGATATGAGCACAGGTTAGGGAAAGAACTTTAGGTGGCAGCTGTGTGAAGAAGGATTTAAGGGTTCTCTTGGATGAAAAACCAGACATGAGCCAACAGCATGCCAGAAATCATGCCAACTCACACCTAGAAAGCCAGCTTCATCCTGGGATCCATCAAGACATGAATGCCCATCAGGCTGAGAGAGGTGATTCGCCTCCTCTACTTGTGAGATCCCACCTGGAGTATTGCACCCAAGTCTGAGTCTTCAGCATGAGACAGATGTGGACCTGTTGGAACAAGTCCAGAGAAGGACCACAAAGATGATCAGAGGGCTGGAGCACCTCTCCTATGGAGACAGGCTGAGGTAGTTGTGGTTGTTCAGCCTGGAAAAGAGAAGGCTCTGGGGACATCTTATAGCCTTCTAGTACATAAAGTACTAGAAAATAAAAAAAAAAAAAGAGGGAAGATATTTTTTTACATGAGCAGATAGTGATATGACAAGAGGGTATGGTTTTAAACTGTAAGAAGAAAAATTTAGATTGGAGCTTAGGAAGAAATTCTTTACTCTGGGGAGGTGAGGCACTAGAACAGGTTGCCCAGAGAAGTTGTGAATGCCCCATCCCTGGAAGTGTTCAAGTCCAGGTTGGATGGGGCTTTGAGGAACCTGGTCTTGTGAGCATTATCCTTGCCCATGTTGGGACAGTTGGAACTGGAGATGACATCTAAGGTACCATCCAATACAAACCATTCCATGTTTCTACAAGTAAATGAGCTGTAAGTGATCCATCCAAATAGTTGCAATATTTATGCTCTATGTCACAAAAATACAGGTCTGGAATATTCTCCCTCTGCCTTTATTTGATTCTTTTGTTTGTTTTGTTTTAAGACAAGTCTCCCTCAAGAATGAAAAGAGGCAAAACTGTCATCTTAGCAGGATTTTCTTCTTTGGTAAAGCTGTTCGGCAGATATATATATAGATATATATGGATATATATATGTATATATGTAAGATCTTTTGGACATGCAGAAGCAGACAATTTGTTTTTTTTAATGGCAACTATAACACAGTGAAATGAGTATCATGAAAGAAGATGGAGAGAAAATCATAATAGTTACATTTAAGGAATTAGGAGCGATACCAAATCGTAAAAGAATTATATTGAAAGTTATAGACAACCAGTAAAATATCAGTAGGGATCTCTTGGACATGATAGAATGTAAAGAGGTCCCACTGTTTCAGAGAAAACTTTACAATTTGTAAACGTCTTCATTTTCTAGATTTTTCCAATTCCCAGTCATCAGGTTCCTGATTTGTTATCAATTGCTGTTCTTAGAATAGATCATGAGAGCATTCTGAAGAAAACATAATTTCATTCCTTTGTTGCATTGAAATATATGTTTGTCAAATGAAAATCTGATAGCTGTAGACTAGTCTGTAGATTTAGCTCTTCAGAATTTTTTCAGCATTCTACATCAGTTCAAAAAAGTTTAACATGATATTTCAAAAGTGCTACACAACATCCTACTAGCTTAATAATCAATAATCAATAATTATTTGCTTAAATCCCTCAAAAATAAAAGAACATCATAATTCAGACATTGTTTTGAATAGCAGTACTGCAATGTCTGCTTGTTTTTATTAGATACTGGCACAGTAAATGATGCTCTTATCAAGACTGATTACACTCCTTGCAGAGTTGATTCTGCTAAAAATATTTATTGATTAATAGAAAGCAGTTGAGAGAAAAAGGCAGTAAAAAAATAGGAAAGAAAAAGCAATGAGTTGATTCAGAGTTTCATGTGTAAAAAGATAGAGGGAAATATTTGTTCATTTGTCAGAGATACTTTTTTTTTCTTAAAAATGTCTCTAAAATTACTGTCTTAAAGTCTGGGATTTCTAAAAGTAGAAATTTCCTGCAGCAATGAGTGGAGCATGATATTCTGAATCTCATTTGCGGTGAGGATGCTCCTTATTTCCATGGACTCAGGAAAGATTCTATTTTAGATTTTATTGTAACTTCGTATTTGCAAAGAAGGTTAAGAAACTCTCAGCCTCATGAATTGCTGCTATTCCATGTTGGAAATGATAGCTTCATATATTCTTAAATGGTCTTAGGAATTCTATGAATATGCAAATGGAACATAAATTCTTCAAATTAAAAATAAAAAAAATATTACTTGTAGCCAATATTAATGTTAAATACTAAGATATTGTGGAAAATAAAGAAACTGCAGAACTCTGACATGATGTCATTTGATTTGCTCTATTTACATTTTTTTCCTTATTTTCATAAGAAAGCATTACTCAGAACCACAGGACCAACTAAATACAATTATCTACAAAAGGAAACCTAAATTTTGATACAGCTGTGTCTCTGTACTACAGAATACTAGGATACAGATATATTTCATCAGGTCACTTTTACTAAAACAATGATGTTAACCCACCCTTAGTGCATAAATTCCACACTGCAAATCTGAGGATCATTAATATCCATAAATCCAATGAAACTAAGATTATAAAGACAGTTTCCAGAACCCTGGTGCTTGAATAAGTTTGTTATCATTTTGTCTTTCCATATTTGGAGTATTGTTTTCTCTTTTCATACTATGCTGTATTGGATTTGCATGAACAGGTTTTGGTAGCAGGGCAGGCTACAGGGGTGGCTTCTCTGAGAAGCAGCCAGAAGCTTCCCCTACGTCTGTCAAAGCCAATGGCAGCCGGCTCCAAGATAGACCTGATGCTGAACAAGGCTGAGCCCATCAGCAATGGTGGTGGTGTCTCTGGGATAACAGATTTAAGGGAAAACACTGCTGCCCAACATCAGCCAGAGGGCAGAGTGAGAATATGTTAGAGGAACAACTCTGCAGACACCCAAGTCTGTGGAGAAGGAGGGAGAGGAGGTGGTCCAGGCACTGGAGCCAAGATTCCGTACTGTGAAGGGCCCCTTGCTGGAGATTGTGGAAGTCCAAAGGAGACAGTGACCTTGTGGGAAGTCCTCACTGGAGCAGGGTCCTGGCAGGACCTGTGGACCCATGGTGAGAGGAGCAGATTTGCTGGCAGAACTTGGGACCCTGAAGGGAACACATGCTGCAGGAGTCTGTTCCTGAAGGACCACACCCTGTGGATTGGATCCATGCTGGAGCAGTTTGTAAAGAACTGTATCCTGTGGGAAGGGCTCACATTGGAGAAATTCATGGAGGACTGCCTCCTGTGAAAGGTAAATCACTCTGGAACAGGGGAAGAATGTGAGGAGGGAGCAGCAGCAGAGACAGAGTGTGATGAACTGACCACAACTACCAATCCCTGTGCCTCTGAGCCACCTGGGGGAGAAGAGGCAGAAAAATCAGGAGGGAAGTCGAACTGGGAAGAAAAAGGAGGTGGATGGGAAAAAACACATTTGAAGATTTTTTTATTTCTCATTACCCTACTCTGATTTGATTGTAATAAACTAAATTAATTTCCCCAAGCTGAGTCTATTTTGCCTGCGACAGTAATTGCTGAGTTATCTCTCCCTGCCCAGGGATCTCAACCAATGACCCTTTTGTTATATTTTCTTCCCCTGCCCAGCTGAGGAGGGCAGTGATAGGGCAGCTTTGGTNCCCCACTCCCCCAGCCCCAATTATAAGAGAATATAGATTATGGCAGACTTCATTGTCATTGGGCAGAATAAGGAATTTATGAATACAGTTGCCAGACATGATCCTGTCTTTCTGGCTCCATATCCTGGATCCTTGCAAGAAAGGACAGTTCTCTGTACTGTTTTTGTGTGACTCCTCAGCTTCCCACACAGAGTAGCCAGCCCTTGCTGCTTACTTGCAGTTATAGCAAATTGCCATCATCACTCCCTCATTTGACACTGAAGGAGGATGATGGTATTTATGCAGTAGGTTTTTCGTCCTTATTTCTGGGTTCCACCTGAGACTTTTTCATATTTTTTCTCATCAATCTGCTTACTTATCATCTCTCAGGCAGACTGACACAAAGATTAGCAAAATCTTTACTATGGATGGCATTTATAAAGCTTCAGCTGCAGCAGGTGAGGCCTCACTGATCACTTGGCCACCAGCCACCAATCCAAATAACATAAGGTCTTCTGTTATTTCAGGTCTTAAGCTGAAACCAAGACAAGTCCAGACCAAGTCTGACAACCTGCACTGTCAGGTCAGTGAAATGAGAGAGGTCTCATTTGTCTTGATTTACAGCTAGGTTGTCCATTCATGGGGTTTTTTGTTTGCTTTAGTTTTGATTTTCTTCACAGAATCATAGCAGTATTGTTTGGAAGAAAACTCTGAAAGTCATCTAATCCAACATCCAGCCTCTAATAGAATTGTTGTCAACATGAGATCTTACATAGCTGTAAACAGTGTGCCCCCTAACCTCATCTCCTTCTGGTTGATCAAGACCAACAGGCTCAATCTCTGGTTCTAAGTGATGGCCTGAAAGCCCCTGACCATTTGGCTATGACTGACATTTTTTGTTCCTTTTTTTGTTTACTGTTTTTGGCACTGGCAAATGTTTCTCCCACATACACTGTGGTCACTGTTTCAGAGCAGATCTGAACTCTAACACTTTGCATTGGAATGAATAAATCAAGCCCCCTGACCACCATGGCAATTCTCCACTGGACACTCTCAAGTGTCTTGAAATTCCTCTTCAAGTAGAGGCTCAAATCTTTTCCAGGTGTGGCCTTATCTGTGCAGTGCAGAAAATGACAGTCACTTCCCACATTTGTTGGCTACATGTCTTCTGATATAGTTCAGTTCTGGGCAGTTGGGGCATTTTGATTTATTTGCAAGTAAGAATGCAGTGCTGATTTATGGTAAATTTGGTCATTTTCATCAGGGTTATTATTCAACTATTTTCTTCCAGGTTTTACTGATGTATGCAGTTATTTCACTCCATGTACACAACTTTGTAATTTATCTTGTTAAACGGATGCAAAATGAAAATAACAAATTTCTTGGTTTTATGTGGATATTTGTATTATTGTCTACTTGGGAGGGACATGGAATATTTATTTTTCCTTCTGTTTTTTAATGTGAACATACCTCATGAAGACAATTTGTGTTCTGTGTCCTTATAAACAATTTCTTTCATTTCTTGATCTTCTAACTAGCATATATTAGACATTTTGTAGGCAACTTCACCTTGAACAAACCAAGCCTAAAAGTGTTCCACTGCTTTGGAAAGTGATCACTAATGCCCAAGCATAAAGGAACATTATTGTAATGAATAACCAATAGAAATTTTACATAATTTCAAAATGTTTTCTAAAGGAACTTCGTAATTATAGGAAATACTTATTTAAAGGAGTAATTTTGTGAAATAGTGTTTAAATTATTGAGCAATTTCATACAAATTTCTGTGACACTACAGAGACCTCATCCAAAATCTATCAAATTAGTACATGTGATTTTTAAACTTTAGTACATGTGATTTTTAAAATTTTGTATGTCTGAGCTGTGCTAATATTTTTTCATTTATTTGAGCTGGTAAGCTGAACAAATGTGCTTTCTGTAAGTAACTGTTCTGTTTTCCTCCATGTCCATAAGCACTAAACTTAAAAAAGAATGCCTGGATACTTATTCGTGTAAGTATTATCTACATTTTGAATTAGGATATCCAGTTCTTTACAATTTGCTCCCACTGGTTTCAGAGAGGAAAATAAAACAGATTTATGTTAGACTACTGGATGAAAGTGTTCACATAAAAAAAAATCCAAACCCAAAAACATTGTATGTTGAGGTATAATTCAGTATTTTAAACTTCATTACATTTACAATTCCAGTGCAAAATATGAAACTACTACTAATAAACACCATATTTGATAGTTGTGCAAATGTTGGTGTGTTTAGTTAAACTTTTGTTTTTCTTGTTTTTTAGTGTTTGAAATTTTGCTTTACCTACTCCTACTGTATAAACAAAGGCTTGAGTGCCTGTCCCAAACCAGCTGTAGTCAGATGAGAAGGATGCATGAGTTTCAAAACGTAATAAGAAAATGAGTTTTCTGATAAGTGTGTCAACTTCTGTTTCAGTTTTGTACTACAAGACCAAAACATGATCAGATCATATAATATTACTGGTAGCAAAATGACACTTCATTGCTTAACTAGATTAATGAATGAAAAAAATATAAAAATTTGACGACAGGAAAATAAGGTCTCCTTTCTGTTATCTGGGTCACACAGTTTTTCAGGATTGCCAGAATGTTGGGGTATCTGAGCCCATCCCGGGACACTGGTGGGATAACTCCGCTGTATGAAACCACCCCTTGGAAAGCGAAATGGTTTCTCCTTGAGTTGCCTTACCTGGATATGTTAATTCTTCTATATTGATTAACCGTAACCTGTCTCCTGACCCTATCCCTTGCTCCTTCTGTATCCACCCGCCTCCCTCTCCTCCCCTCTGCCCCTTGCCCCCTGGCCAGGCCCTATAACAAGGGTTTCGCAAGGCCATTCAGCCTCTTTCACCTCTGGACCCCTTCAGGAATAAAATGCTTCTGGAACTCCATGCGACTGAGCCCTCTGATAACGCTGGTAATGCTCGAACCATCTAGCTGGGGGGAGGTGGATACCTGCCAGAACACCGGCTGGGGAAAGGGACAGAATTATCTGCACAGTACCCAGCTGTACTGGCCAGTGGCATCTTCCGGAGCCTCCAAGACGCTCCTGGTATAAGCAGAAGTTCCACTCGCCCCACACCTCCCCCTGGGACTGCGTTACCAGAGTAGATTTTTTGCAAGATTAGTCCTTCACTAGGATAGTACAGTCCCATTTTATTCAGTCTATTATTAGAAACCTGAACATAAATGGGCCTCAAAATACTATTTTCTAATAGAAAACCTAATCAACCTTAAAAAGAATGTAATAATACAGAAAGCATCCAGTTTTTTTGAGAAAACAATTACAAAATCTGACTCGTTAAAAATTTGCCTGAAGTAACTTCCTATGCTGCCTTGTTCTAGAACTGTATCAGGGTCTGTGGAGAAGAGTTCTATTTGATTGATTTGGTATCACTAGTGCTATAGAAGTGTCCAGAGGAGTTAAATGTGTTATTTAGATGCTTGTAAAGACTAATGTTCAGCAATATTTAAATAGACTTTTACATGAATAAATGCAAAAAAACCACCTCATTTCTCAGGTCTCTCTATACCAGAAAGTGCAATTAATAAAATCCCATTTTCTTATATTTAAAACAATTGCTACTTTTATTACTAAGGTGCTGTGGTGGATTGTCCTCACCCGGCAGCTGAGCATCAACAAAATGACTTGTCCACTGCCTTCTCCTGTGAGTTGAAGAGAAATTAGAAAAAAAAGGCAAGAAGGTTCATGGATTGACAAATAAAGCAGTTAAAAAGGTGAAACAAAAGCTATATGTGTAAGCAAAGTGAAGAAGGAATTTATTCCTCACTTCCACCAGTAGACAGATGTGAGCCACATCCTGGAAATCCAGGCTTTCCATACGTGTAACAGTTAACCATGAATGTCCACACTTACTCAAGCTTTTGCTGAGCATAACATATGATATTAAACACCCCCTGGTCAGTTAAGGAACATTGGCTGTCCTCCTGGCTGTGCTCCTTGTTGTTTTGTTGATCACTCTCAGCCTACTTATTGGATGAGAGGGCAAGTACAGTGGGAAAAGTAAAGAGTATTTATTGTTAACATTTTTACTAAGAAATACAAATTGCAGAGCTATGTAGGCTGTGAAGAAGAAATACAATCCTACTCTGATCTACTACAGTCCACATTTTTTATCCCATGTCATTTGTATCATTTTCAGGTCCTGCACTGTCCAATACATGAACCACCACCATCTTCCCTGTCTTTTGATGTGATATCATTCTCTTTGTCTGTGGTCTGCCCCCATGGAATGAATATCTATAAAAATTGAATCTATTTTGTCCATGATTTGAGCTCCATCTGTTATGGTGGTTACTCAGGACAGAAGAAGTTGCATAGACTAGATTTTAGAAAGAAATTCTTTTTTGTGAGTGTGGTGAGACAATGGGAGAGGCTTCCCAGAGAAGTTGTGGATGTCCCATCTCTAGAACCATTCAAGGCCAGATTCTATGTGGCCTTGATCAACCTGATCTAGTGGGTGGCATTCCTGCCTCTGACAGNACTTGTCCACTGCCTTCTCCTGTGAGTTGAAGAGAAATTAGAAAAAAAAGGCAAGAAGGTTCATGGATTGACAAATAAAGCAGTTAAAAAGGTGAAACAAAAGCTATATGTGTAAGCAAAGTGAAGAAGGAATTTATTCCTCACTTCCACCAGTAGACAGATGTGAGCCACATCCTGGAAATCCAGGCTTTCCATACGTGTAACAGTTAACCATGAATGTCCACACTTACTCAAGCTTTTGCTGAGCATAACATATGATATTAAACACCCCCTGGTCAGTTAAGGAACATTGGCTGTCCTCCTGGCTGTGCTCCTTGTTGTTTTGTTGATCACTCTCAGCCTACTTATTGGATGAGAGGGCAAGTACAGTGGGAAAAGTAAAGAGTATTTATTGTTAACATTTTTACTAAGAAATACAAATTGCAGAGCTATGTAGGCTGTGAAGAAGAAATACAATCCTACTCTGATCTACTACAGTCCACATTTTTTATCCCATGTCATTTGTATCATTTTCAGGTCCTGCACTGTCCAATACATGAACCACCACCATCTTCCCTGTCTTTTGATGTGATATCATTCTCTTTGTCTGTGGTCTGCCCCCATGGAATGAATATCTATAAAAATTGAATCTATTTTGTCCATGATTTGAGCTCCATCTGTTATGGTGGTTACTCAGGACAGAAGAAGTTGCATAGACTAGATTTTAGAAAGAAATTCTTTTTTGTGAGTGTGGTGAGACAATGGGAGAGGCTTCCCAGAGAAGTTGTGGATGTCCCATCTCTAGAACCATTCAAGGCCAGATTCTATGTGGCCTTGATCAACCTGATCTAGTGGGTGGCATTCCTGCCTCTGACAGGGAGTTGGAACCAGATGATCCCTAATATCTCCTCCAACCTAAACCTTTCTATGATTCTGTGATTAAAGCTAGTATGCTAGTTTCTCCTCTCCCTGTTGTTTGTATGGAGAAAATGTGTAATGTTTATTTATATCTGCTTAAAAACAGGTTGGTTCATTGAGTTCAGGTCCCTAGGTATACAATTTTCATTTTGAGAAGGTTTGACTTTTTATTGTTTCAGAATTATAACTAATTAACCTATACTGAAATATAGGGTCCACATTAACCCTGATATTCATGGCTTAAACCTATAGTGTTTTAAAATCCATTTTAAACTAGTCTGATGCATCTCTTTGAAAACCATAAACTTTCATGAACTTCATTAACATCTTTCATATTTTCAGATTTTTTTTCTTTTCCCCAGGTATGAAACTACAGAGTATATAAATAAGAAAGCAGTGAAAAGCTCTGAAAGTCAGCAAACAATTTTTTTTTCTGTTTTGAATGGGTCTAAGATACAGTCATGCAGTCAATAAATATGTCAATCTGCCGAAAGTTTTGAAAGAAGACAACTAATATTCAGGAGTCAAATGAGTAATATAAAAAACAATCTGAAAGAGCTTCCTTACAGATGCTGGAAATCCGATACTGGAAAACTTATCTGATTATTTATCTTTGTGCAGTCCTCTTACCCCACAAATAAAAAGGAATACAAAGACAAAACTTAAAGTGTAGAATATATATGATTTTAATAAAAGAGAAACACTGTGAGAGAAATTGTAGACATAACAGGCAGCTTAACAATAAGTGGAAAAAAGACCTCTAATTTAGGACAGAGAACACACAAGCAAGATTTAAAGAGAAGCTATATAAAAATACTGGAAATACTTATGTGTTCGAACAATGTTGTTATATCTGTGTTACATTTAGGATATTAAAAAAAAATCTATTTTTGTTCCCCCAAATTAACTAATACTGTATCTTCTGAAGTACTGATAATGATCAATATTGTCAAATGCCTCATTTTTTGCTAATGAGTTAAACATCAAAAAAGTGTCCTCATTTCTTTTGATGAGCAGGTCCTTCCAAGTCACCTGTACTGAGACATGTAAAAGCTACATCAAAGTGATCAGTATTCATTAAGCACTTTCAGTAGCCATGCTGTTCTATATTTCTGTAGACTATTAATACACTGAATAATGGTAATTATCCTTTTAGTGTGGTATATGCATATGATAAACACAGTGCTTGAGATTAGTAGAGTATGATCTGCAATTCCAGGTCCCAATGAGCCAGTTTACATCTCAGAGTAGAACACAAATATTTTTCCTCTACTTCTCTGTTCATTTTTTGGAGGGATTTTGTTTTACTTTTACCATCATAGCTCATCTGTCTTCACTTTATACCTTACCTTTTATGAGAAAACATTACATGACACTGGTCAACTGAAAGTATTTATGCCTACAAGCAATTTTCCGTTATAAACAATTAGCTGTTTCTATGTTAGGTTTTTTTCTTTCCTTACAATCCTAATAGTTATGCAAATGAAAGAAACAAGTAACAGCTGTATTGGCAAAACTGTGTCACCTTATCCTTAAAGACTTCAATCATTCAAAACATAAAATAGTGGTTCCTGACAGAGAATCTTGCTAAGCAAATGGATTTCAGGGTATAAATTAGTATAAACTTTTTTTTATAGACAGTAATGTCTGTTAATGTTCCATTTTATCTTCCATTTCAGTTTTTAAGACATACTAGTCCTGTGATAGAGTTGCTTTTTTACAGAAATAGCAGATCTTCAACATAAAAACATCTGTAATTTTTTACATCGTCTATAAGCAACAAAACAAAATGACTTGGAAATAAAAATAAAACCACCCTTCAAACTGTATATCATATTTATATTCTAAAACTTTTTGCTGAGTTATTTTGCAATTTGGTTTTGTAGTCAATTAAATTTTACATTTATTCCTTCAGGATAAAAAAGCACTCACGTATGTTTCCACTGGACAGCTGAAATACTTCAGTTTTACATAGTTCAGTGACTGAGGTCAATAGTGAAAGGACCTGGTCTTGAACTGGATTCCACCACTTAATATCAGCTTCAAGTTTCCTGAACCATTGAAGTCCACTGCATTTGAAATGCTGCATGTGGCATTCTGATCAATGAGAAAAGAATTTTCTGTTCTGTGCTATTATCAGTGTTCTATAAAAGAGATTCTGAAGTACATGTTGCTGTCAGAAAATTCTGTCTCACTGTTCCTGTTAAGCTGTTTCCTCCTCAAAAACTGTGATTTCACCCTTTACTGCCTTTTTCGAAAAAGTAAGGTCATAGGTAAATTTTTGCAGTTCTCTGATACAGACATTATTGGTAGGTCTGCTGAGGGAAAAAATACATAACTTGCAGCAAAAAATTAGTAAAGATGATAAAACCCAGTAGAAAATTTGTTACTCGTTAGCTAATAAACAAGATACACCTTATTAAAAATAGCAATTTTACCTGGTACTATACCTGACAAATGCGATAGATTGGGAAGGAAAATATTTTGAGAGATACATATATATATTTATATTTTGTATGCAACTTTTCAAATAATTTTACCATTTTGTTCTTTATACACTCTTTTGTAATAGAGTTGGTGATTGATGTGAAATGTGATCTTTTGAAAAAACAAATAACCTTAATAATTTCAATTATTTTTAACCAGAAAAAAGAGCTGTGTTCATTTCTGAAACTAGCTTGATATTTTTAAGTAGCACTATGCTGATAGATTTTCCTTCTGCTAATTAAAGACTTTATTGCTGTACTGAAACAACAGAATCGTCTCACGGAAAGGCTCAGAGTTAATGCTTTTCATCAAGATTAAAGGAATGAGCAGCAAATTTTTTAAATTCTTTGGGTCTGAATTTTTTTTTTTGGGTGGATTTTTTTGTTGTCTGGATTTTGTTTGAGGGTTTTCTTGCAGTTTTTTGAGGCATTTTGTTTGTTTGTTTGTATATGGTTTGGTTTGGCTATGGGTTTTATGGGTTGGGAGTGGGGGGATTGGTGATTTTTTTGTTGTTGTTGTTGGAGTGGGAAAGGTTGAGATAGCTATAAAATGGAAAGGTACCACCCCAATACTAACTCATATATGAGCCTTCAGATTCAAAATCTTCTTTAATGTGCAAATTACTTCATAGAGGAATGTTTTCATTATAGTTCTGTGTCTAAAAGAATGGAAGAAAAGCAGTGGTAATTCCAAAGGAGAAAAAAATATGCTGATGATCAGAATGCTTGTCTGTCCATGCCTGCACTTTTCATCACAATCTGTCCTCCATTATTAACTGTTTTCCAGAATTAAGGGATCTCTTTTGTGTATGCACACGAATGTATGGGTCTCTCAGTCAGTGCCAGGTAACAGACTACAGGTCAGAGGCATTGCATGTCTGTGGTGCTGGAGATCAGAGTATGTACATACTGTACAGATAGATATCAGTGCATATTCACTAGCAAAAACCACACCATGATAGCTGACAAATAGGATAAGAGACCTAGGAGTCAGTCTGAAATGCTTACAAATCTGTGTTAGATGCTGGAGAGAATAAAATCTGGGAGCTGGCTATTAGAGTGGCCAAGAAGTCCAAATCAGATCATTGGTCTCATAGTCAATGGAGAGACCTGCTTACATATGTGTGTCTTTGCACCTGGTGCATATGCAGATCGTAATATAAGAGGCATCTATGGAAAATATCTTTTTACAGCTAAAAACCATTCATCCCACAGAGAAGAATGGAAAGAATATGATTTCTACATACGCTATGAGTCTCCACCTGTGAAATGGAAGCTTTCCTAGTATTATAAATGGAAGGCTGAACTCTATGTCTGTGTATGTATGTATGCATGTATGTATGCATTCCATCAGGATAAAAACTACAATTTTTACATCATTCCTCATATACTAAGATATACATCTCAGGAAGTTGAGGTGGCTCTTTGAGAACATATTCTTCTCTCTTCACTTCTCTTTTTCATCAATGACACCAACAAGTTGGTCAAAGCCACTCACAGTCTTGGCTAAACTGGATGTTAGACTGCTAAAGTGTATCATACATTAGTGTAAGGGAAATTGTACCTTGGTGTATGTTTCTTTTAACTTTTATTCACACATTTATTATTATCAGTTTAAGGCTTATGCATTGGCATAGAATACAGAAGTTTTTTAAATCCAGAAAATTTGTGCATGCTTTCTACAATTAATTCTTCACATGAATATAAATATGTGTAATAGTTGATAATGATGGTTTAAAACTTTTGTACTAATAAAGAATGAGAGGTTGAGTGGGTTTTTTTTCTTTTTCTCAGATTTAACTTCTGAAGGCCTTTATAAGAGTTTGAAAGCATTTGGTTAAGTTTGTGCTCTACTTCTGTATGAATCAAGTATCTTTTCTGTACTCTACTGTTTAAAGATCCATAGATCCTTAGAATACTTTCTTAAGAACTGAGAACTAAAATAATATGAATCCTCTGGAGTCATAATTACCTGGTAGAGTGCTGGGCCAAAAGATTCATAAAAAATAAAGTGTTGAGCATACCCTGCAGATTTTCAGGGTAAGAACTTCCAAAGTCAAACAGCCTTTTTACTTTGCGTTTCCAGGAAGGGGGTGCGGGGACATGTGTTTATCCTTCTTCCTTTTATGATATCTTTGCACTGTAAATTCACAGGAATCTTTGATGCGATTTTAGTGAACTGTGATGATGTGTATTTGTATTGTACAGTATTTGTGATACCAATATTTGGAAGAATTGCTAGCAAGAAGGAAGATTTTACCATGTATATGTTGCAAAATTATGTAAAGAAAAATAATTCAATCTACTACATCTAGGGACAAATGAAACATTTATCTAAATGAGGGTGCTGCATAGGCAGCAAATGCATCATTTAATATAAGAACATTCACTGTACTGATGGACATAAAAGAAGAATTAGTCTTTTGTATGTCTTTTCTTGGCTCATATCTGGAATCAGATTTTTGGGTCCCAATGAAAATATCAGACAGCAAATAAAAATGTAAATACATGTAAAGAGAGGGTAAAGAGAAAGACAATACAGAATTTCTGATATTTTTTCCTTTGGTGATCTCTGGTTCTTTTTTTTCCCCAAAAACCATTTCACAAAGAATCTGGAAATTATCTTATTTTGACTTTATTCAGAATTTCCAAGTTATGTTATACACATGCTGAAGAAATATAACTGTTCCTGTTTTCCACCACCCTCATTATTGATATTTTCCCCCCTTATATCTAGTCTAAACCTACCCTCTTTTAGTTTAAAACCATTATCCCATCCCTACAGATCCTACTATATAATCTGTCCCCATCTTTCTTATAAGCCACTTTGAATTATTGAAAGCCCACAATAATGTCTTCCCAGAACCTTCTTTTCTCCAGGCTGGACTACCCCAACTTTCTCAGCCTCTCTCGTCCACCATACCCAACTTATTTGGAGGGCTTGGAGTTGATTCTTCTGTGAATGAGTGAATGAGTAAGGGCAACATGGTAAGAAAGACTGTTGGGTGAACTAGAAAGGGGTGAAAGAGAACAGAGAAAATCTCTATGGTTTTGTCTTCAACAGTATAACATCATATTCTCTGAAATTCTTTGAAATTACATGTTTTAACTCACAGAACTAATCTTTATGTTAAAAGTATTTATATATTTATGTATATTTGTAAAATATGCCCTTTTATCTTCGAGGAAGAATCTTGACGTCTAGAGTTATCTGAAATAATTGTCCTATCCCATGGTACCATACTCTTATCTTTAAACAGCAGTGATGACAATGTTCTTGGCAGTCTAGCACCTTTTAATCTTCTTAATTAGTTTCAGCATTCTAGGCACTGCTGACCTTGGGTTTAGTTGGTTTTTTATTATTTTTAATAACATTTAAATATTTTTTTGAAAATGTTTGTTGTCATCCTCAACTAAAACATGACAGAAACAAGAGAAAAATAATATTATCAGCATTTAGATTTATTCAGAGCATAGGCTTTTTGTATTCTATTAGATATTCAGTACTAGTCAAAAACACTATTGCAATTTAAATCATCTTCTCTTTTAAAGACAGGTCAGAGCTTGAAGGTATGAATGGAAATCTGGAACTGCTGTTGACAGTTCAGTCAGTCCATGTTCTCGAAGATAATTTCTGAAAATAAACATTTTGTCAAAAACTATTTTACTTCATGCTAAGTCTGTTATAAATGGACTGAGTAATAGAACTATTAATAATAATAAGTATTTTAATATGAAAACTTTCTCGTTTGCATAATGATGTAATGTAAATAGACACATCACATTTTTTTTGCAATGATTGAATAATCACAGTAAAGCTTTGAGAAGAAAGTAAATTATGCTTGCTGTTTGTTCTGCGATTGTTGTTCTCTGTTTGTTGTGATTGAGTTACAAACTATATTTAGAAGGTGAAAATAAGCATTGAGTCTGACATAGATAACTTTGCCATGACAAGCATGCAAAATGTCTTGCCTTAAATTATCTTAAAATAATTGCATGAGCTTCAAAGTCATAAAAGTACTAAAATATTTTTTTGGAAGATTTGTGTATTTGCAAATAGTACGTAAAATCTTACACAGATTTTCTCAAATCACTTGGTTTCAAGAATGAGACCTAAAGTAGAAGATATTCGGTGTGTATTTATTGTGGTATTTTTACAAATATAGAATAGAGAACAGCTATGTACTTTTACAGAAAGGAAGTAACCTGTTTGCACAACAAAGCCACCCACTATTTAAAGAATTACTTGTACAAAGTTTTTCCATCAAGTATAAAATGTTCTTTTAATGTTTTATAAGTCTTTTGCAATGAGCTCTTACATCACGCATACATAAACTGTGGGGAAATACAGGTTAGAATTGTTCTCATATTTAGGTTTCTCAGTAGGACTCTACCTGAATTATAATAATTTAGATGTGAGAAATAAAAGAATATTCCATTGAAGTCAATGGGGAATTTGGAATTGTATTTCCATGTGGTAGAATGTTATCCAGGCTCTGTGGCGTTAAATTAACCCCCAATTTCATTCCACCAATCAGAAAGAAACCAGTCTCTCATACGATTTCAGCAATATAATGAACAGCTACATTTCATTCTGCAATGATATTGCAGTTCATCTCACTAAAAAGATTCAAACAATCATTCTAAATGCTACTTCCTTTTCCTTCTAAAATAGTACTGAAAGGGTCCTTTAATGCATTCTGGGGCAAATGGGGGAAATAACATAGGTTCATGCGAAAATTCAAGCTGGACAGGGCCGCAGGATTCCCAAAGCACAGCCATCTGTGAGGTTAAATTACACTGCTTAGGGTTTGATCTATCTGGGTCTCAAAAACCTTCAAGGATAAAGCTTGCACAGATCTTCTGTAAGCCTCGTCTAGTTGTCTGACTGTTCTCACAAAGAAAATTTTCTCTGTATACCCAGGCTCAATTTCTCTTGTTTCAATGTATGACTGTTATTTCCCATTTTCTCACCATGCACCAATGTAGAGATCCTTTCTGTCTGGGTAAGGTCTTCTTAATAACATTCTCCTTAGCTGGAAGACTGCTGTTAGATCCTGCTGTTGTCTTCTCTCCAGGCTGAACAAGTCCAGCTTCAGTGTCTTCTCCTCAAAGGGCAGGTTCTCCAGTCCCTGATCAGCATGGTGACCTTCCACCAAATTAATCCATGTTTATAAGTGTATTTTTTCTGCTAGGGCCCCCCAAAACGGAATGCAGAAATCTAAATGTGGTCTCAAAAGTGCTAAGGAACTTGCCTTGATCTACTGCCTATGTTCCTGTTACTGCTCCCTGGGTTGTTCTTGACCTTCCTTAGTGCCAGGGTACACTACTGGCTCATACCCAGCTTGTAATCCACTTGCAATCCTTGTGGCTCATTCCTTTGGCCTAGTTAGGTCCCTTTGGATGGCAGACTTGCCCTCAGCTATTTTGACGGGTCTGCCCTTCAATTTGTACTCCTATGGAAACTTGGCTGCCAAAGTTAATTTGCTTCCAATTATGTTTTTCTGAGTCCCTTAGCTGGTTTTGTGATAAATATTCAAGTACATGATTTGTGAAATAGAGATTTGCATCCGCAGTAGTTTAAATAAATAAACTGAGAAACTTTCTGTTTTGGAAACAGGGTGAGAAAAGATACAGGCAACAGAAGAAGTCCAGTAACAAGGTCACGTGTTGCTCAAAGCAAAAAGAGGCTAGATGAACTATTAACAAATAGAATACAACTCCCCCACCTTCCTTCAGTACTACCAAATATGTTAATATTTTATTTATCTTGATTCTAGACTGAGAAAACTAGGATTATGTCGCTCAGCTTGTAATTAATTTGGGGATTTTTCAGATCTTAGATGACAAGCTTGATTTGGAAGGGTAAACCTTTTTCATCATGCACATGCTCAT
>VZTJ01001885.1:374555-511153 GCA_013397795.1 Orthonyx spaldingii | reverse complement strand
ATAAATACCCCAAGAGGGAAGTGGAAGATAAAGACACTACATTCCAATCAGTTAATTCTCCATGTTAGGATTACAGAGCAATATCCATTTGCAAAGGTAGACAAAGTATATAAACAGTCATATCTATAAATAGCCACTATATACATAGTGACAGAATCTCAGAACAAACAATAAATATTGCAGATTTTCAATTTAGAATAACATACATTGACTAAATTTTCTCACAAGATCAAACTAATATGAAGAATGAAGACAGTTCACTGTAATGATACATGCTTAGGAGTCCTTTCATTTCATAACTGAAGACTTCAGCACATTTTAATCTCTCAGTGCCCAAGCCACTGAGTGAATCGCAATACCAAATACAGTCTCTGTTTGACTTCAAAGTGTCTTTTTCTTATGCTGACACACCTGTAGTGGCTTGACCCTGGCTAGATACCAGGTACCCACCAAACCACTCTTTTACTCCCCTCCACAACTGGATAGATGAGAGAAAATATAATGAAGAGTTAATGAGTTGAGATAAAGACAGTAGAGATCACTCACCAAATACTGTCATGGGAAAAACAGGCTCAAATTAGAGATATTAACTGAATTTATTGCTAACAAAATCAGATCAGGATAATGAGAAGTAAAACAAAACCTTAAAAAAATCCTTCACCCCACCTCTCCACCCTTCACAGCTCTATCTCACTCCCCTGGTGGTGCAGGCGGACAGGTAATGAGGGTTATCACCAGTTTTTGCCACTGCTCAGGGAGAGGAGTCCTTCCCCTGCCGCAGTGTCGGGTGCCTCCCACACGGGACAGTTCTCCATGTATTTCTCCAACATGAGTTCATCCCACGGGCAACAGTCCTCCCCAAACTGCTGCGGAGTGTGTTCCATGGGGTGCAGTCCTTCAAGGGCAGGCTGCTCCAGCATGGGGTCCTGTCTCCCCAGGCCTCCCACAGGGTCACAGCCTCTGGCATCCACTGCTATAGTGCGGGTCTCCTCACGGGCTGCAGGTGGATCTCAGCATTCCCATGTTCCTCCGTGGGCTGCAGGGGCACAGCTGCTTCACCATGGTCTGCACCAGGGGCTGCAGGGGACTCTCAGCTCCAGTGTCTGGAGAGACATCTGCCCCCTGCCTCCTGCCCTGACCTTGGTGTCTGCAAAGTTGTTCCTCTCATGTGTTCTCACTCTGCTCTCTTCTGGCCACAGTGGCATCTGCACAATGACTTTTTTTCTTTCTTTAATATGCTATCACAGAGGCATTGCAACCATTCCTCATTGGCCCAGCTTTGTCCAGCAGCACATCCATCTTCGGAACTGCCAAGGATTAGCTCTGCCAGACAGACGTGAAGGAAACTTCCAGCACCTCCTCACAAAAACCATCCCTGTAGCCCCCTACTACCAAAGCTTGGCCATGCAAACCCAGTACACACACCATGTATCTCATTTGTGTGCTCAATCTCAATGTGGGAGCCACACTGCCATCTTTAGAACATACAAGGACAGTAATACATCTCATATTTCCTGTGGAAAATGACCAGTCACCACACTGCTCTCAAAAGGGGAGTACATGCTACTCTACATAATTTATTTTATACTGTACACTATTTATGATATATACACTATATACCATATACTATGCTGTATATAGTATTTCTCAGGGTGGAAGGTGACGGGGAATCAGTTGGTGTGTGTGTTAGGTAAAAATGAGCTAAACTATGTGGTTAGCTGCATGAATCTGCAAGACACAAAGAAAGAAAAAGAGGTGAAAATTATATTGTTTTTTCCTGCCACCTCTATGGGATTCTCTGAGAAGGTTGATCTCAACATGTGTTTTTATGTGTATAAAACCCAATTACTAGATTTGTGTTGGTCTTTTAAAATTATCATTCAAGTGTAGAATATCTGAGATTGGGCAAGGAATATGATACTTTCATCTCCATGACTAATAGATTTTCATATTCAGTTGTCTGCTAGAGTAAACCAGCTATTTGTCAGGCAGAGTAGGAGAAATACTGTCATTACTTTTTACCCTTCACCAAATATCCAGTAAGGGAAAATATCTTTTTATGGAAAGCATTGAAAAGTTCATTGTGACTAATGTTTCAACACATGCCAATAAATGGAAACATGAAGATAGAACTAAACTTTTCAGTCTGATTTTAAGAATTTTATTAAAACTCTATTGTGATAGGGATCTAAAGACCACCTATAAACCTTCCAAAATATTGAGAACTGGTGAGTTGGAATTAATAATTCAGCTCCACCACTAAAAGAGATTCCACTTGGTTGGATGTAGACAAAACTTTCAATATGATATTTATGACAGAGGACAAGCTCCTAGTATGTTAGGCCTAATATATGAAGGATGTGGTTATGAAAGAAAAATTTACCCTGATTCTGAATTAGTCTTCAGAGCAATGCATATTTTTTGCACATAAAATCCATTTTAGAGTTTAAATGGAACCTTATTTATCTGATGGAAAGTTTCACATTAAGAAAAATGTAGGTAGTATATAATAAAATTATTACAACCCTATTGGAAAGATTCAATACAGAATTATCTATTGCATGCCATTTCTTGATTTATAAAAATGTCTAAAGAACTACATATTTCTACGTTACAGTGTATAAATTTAATACTGTTAAAAGTATAAAATGTTATCTTCTATAATTAATATTTCAATAAGGCCAGTAAATACTACTTATCCCACTTGTGATACTAATTTTTATGTTTGTCATTATATGTATATTTTTCTATATTTTGGAATATTCTTCAAGATCTATTTATTGCTATTTGTTTTTCAGATTATAATTATCTGATGAAAATACTAGTTGGAGAATATATCTCTTTGGTTAAGATTTCAGTCTTATTCAGTAATAGTTCTGTCACAATTGTCAGCTTTTTCTTAGAGTATTTTGTAAATGTTTGCATATTTCTCAGACACACATTCAGTAATGGATTAAAATTCTTGCATTTAATGGAACTTGTCAATCACTTCGCACCTGGCTGTTTTCAACGATTTTACTGAATTAGGGACTTGATTCTCTGGAGAGTTCCTTATGTTCCACACTCCATTCAATAGAGTTCTGACATGGGTGCCCATTTATATTTTTGCATCTTTACAAGGCTAGTTTCACACTATTGCTTGATAATTTGGAAAATTATGTGCATCCTAACCAATCACTATAAAATTACATTATAATTACAACTATTACAGCAAAATAAAGACTATTTTACATAAACAATAAGGAAGAATACAACCGAGATACCTGCTGCTTGAAGAAAATATTATCACTTTTTATATTCTTCACATGTGGTATCACTTGAAAATGATGCTAGCCAACTGATATGTGGTGCTATTATTCTTTTTCTCATGTTCTTTTTATGGGGATTAGTGTAATTCTTTCCTTCAAAACCTCTGTTACAAACTGCTTGTAAAGGTGATGTAATGAGCAGTCACTTAATATATCCCATTTTTCTCACATCTCAAGGCCACTTACTGTAAAAATACATTAACAGTTCAGAAGTTCCATATCTCAGAAAAACGATGAAGACAAGCAGGGCAGGAAGAATTTACAATCATTCCTTTAGAAAGAGACATAATTTCTGAAGAAAATAGTCTTATTTATAAACTGTAGTTTTGAAAGTATTACTTTACTACACAACTGGAAATACATTTCTTTTCTAAACTGATTTAATATATATTTCAATTAATGAGTTTATGACTCAGACTTTAAAGGGCCAAAGTACAAGATATTTTTACCTTTTCTCTTAACTGAACCTCCCTTTTAAATTACTTCCCTTCCTATTAACAAATTTTTTTAGCATAATAATTTCAATGAGAAATAAAGAAAACAATAATATTTTGTGTACTGAAAATAGTGTACTGATTTAATTTGATTGATGTCATTCACATAACTTCACAAACAATGTTAAAAAGAATTATTTCACAGAATCGTAAAATGGTTTATACCTGAAGGGACCTTTGAATGTCATCTGGTCTTCTGTCTAGTTTAAGTAAAGTCAGCTATAGCAGATTGTCCAGAGAGCTCAAGCAACTCCAAGCATGGAGACTCTACAACCTCCCTCAGATACCTTTGCCAGTCGTCAGTCACTCTAATGGTAAAAAAAACTGTTCCCTGATGTTCAGACTGGACATCCAGTCTTTCAGTTGGTGTCCATTGCTTCTTGTCCTGTCACTGTGATACTGAAATGAGTCTGACTCCACATGCTTTACATCCTCCCTGCAGATATTTGCATACATTGATGAAGTTCCCCCTGAGCCTTCTCCAGGATAAACAATCCCAGCTCTCTCAGTCTTTCCTCATATGTGAGGTACCCCAGTTCCTGTCATAATCTTTCTGGCCTTGTGTTGGGCTTGTTCCAGAAAGTCTATATTTTTCCTTTAATTTGGAGCCTGAAGCTGGAGATAGTACTCTAGATATGGCCTCACCATGCTGAATAAAAGGAAAGTATCACCTTCCTTGAGGTGTTGGCATTGCTTTCACAATAATGCTTTTCTGCAAGGCTATATTGCTGGTTCATGTCAAATTTTGTGTCCATTAGGACCCACAGGTATTTCTGAGAAAAGTTGTTTTCCAGCCAGTTTGCCCCCACGTGTGTACAATTACCTGGGATTATTCCTCCCCAGATCCAGAACTTCCCTTTTCTCTTTCTTGAACTTCTGAGAAGTTCCCCACAGAATCTTCCAAATGGATTTAAGACCCTAAGTGCTTAGGGTCTGCTGAAAGTCCTGAAATCTTGCATTTTTTCCTGCTCCCTGCTTTCAAGATTTCGAATTCCATGGTCACTGCAACCAAATCTTTTGACTACTTTAATATCCATGTCCAGTTCTTCCACAATCACCTCTGTCAGGAAGCTGTTATTAGAGTAGTCCATAAATTTCCATGATTGTTTGTATACTGTTATATTGTCATTTCAGCAGATATCCCCCATGAAGACCAGAGCCTGTAAATATGAGACTTTTTCCTTGTATAAAGAAGGTATCAGCTACTTTTTCTGCTTGGTCAGGGACTACAGCCATGAGCGGTCCATGCCAGAGCAGAGGAGCAGTAAGAAGCACTTGAGGAAAAGAAGTAAGAAGTGGGGAGCAGCAGAAAGAAACCACTAGAGCCCAATATCAACCCTCTGCATCTCCCATTGTTCACCAAAGTATCTTGGAGAGTCTGAGCATAAGATGTGATGAAAACAAGGGTAGTTCACACCAGGAACATGTGAGGAGAAGTGTCGCACTCACCTGAACTTGGGGAAGGGACCACAAAGTGTCTCCTTACCTGTTTATTTAAATGACTTATTTTTCCCTTCAATACTCAAATAATAAATTAATACTTTGCTAATTGACAATAAGTTAACAGAATTGAGTCTGATTTCACAGTAGGTTTCATAGGGAAAAAAAAGTATGGAGGTGGACATGTTGAATGAATGTAATTACTGAGGAAAACTTCACTCCTCTTCTATTTTTCTCTATTCCTGTTATAGGATTCACAATAATTGTATAAATAATAAAATATATTTGGTTGTTTATTACAGCTTTTCTTTTTTTTTACCCTCATACAAACATACAGTCTAAGACATTTTTAATCTCTTTTACAGATATATCCTATTTACATCTAAAATGGCAAAACATTATTTATACAGTCTAATATAAAAATATGGAAACAGAAATAAAACAGAGGAATTTGACATACTGAGAACTTCATGAGCTCCATGGTGTGGTAAAGACTTATTTTCTGTTAAGTTAATGGCTCTATTTGCTAAATATTTTGATATTTCTTATGCATTATGGATGATGAAAAATTGGACAATTTGCAACCTGAAAATAATTCATGCATCAAATACTTATATTTTTTCTTATTTACATATGTTATTAAAACAATATGCAAAGAAAAAAGCAATAAGCTTGTATAACTTTACATTCAGAAGACATAAAATGGTAAAATTCAGGCTACACATGCAAGTCATTGACTTCATGACTAGCCAATAATTAAATCACCACTTATTGATACTCACATAATAGGATATAACATTCAGTCCTTATTTCCAAAACTTTGTGTGTATATGCACATCTGATCCCTAAGTGCAAAGCTGCATTTGACCAAGTTCCAGCACGAATATGTTGACTAAATAATTTGTTCTGAGTCTGGGAAATTTTAGAATGTTCAGGTTTATTGACATACACACACACACACACACACACACACACATATATATATATGTATTTACATATATACTCAGTGCCTAGACCATCCCTAACACTGAATTGTAAAGGGATTAGTTTATGGTTATGGAGCCTTAACTGATGTTTGATCTGATAGACATTGGATAGCAATAAAAATAATGCCAATATACTTACATTGAAATGGGTTAACTTTAAATAATATGGAGTATGTATTTTAAATCGCTCTTACCCGAGGGCAATGGCTGTGAACTAACTATTAATCACAATAGAGAAGATAAACTTTTCTCTGAAAGAAAGTTTTAGTGATTTTCTATTTTCTCAGTTAAAATTTGCCTTGAAAACTGAAAATGTTTTTGTGGCTAATAAATTGGTCTATGAAAGTTAGATTAAAGATATATTGCTTTGTATTGCTTATGATTTGAGGAAATTTAATAGCCTGCAAAAATACATGTTGAAATCTCCATTCTTGTCTAAAAATGTCCATTAATAGTCTATTACTGATGGCTTTATTAATTTTATAGACATTTCTGCAATGACTCTTTTAACCTGCAATTAAAATATCAAAACCTACACATTTGAAGATATAATGTTTATTTTTATGTGCCCCAGCATTACAAGAATCTAATAAATTCTATTTAAAAAGTACTAAAGGTTATCAAAATTGTAAACTCTATGAGAAAATCAGAGCGATCTGGCCAGGGTGGATAGATGGGACTAGACCAACAGCTTGAGGCTCAACGAGATCAAGTGTTGGGTCCTAGACTCTGGCCAAAATAACCCCATGCAGTGCTACAGGCTGGGGGCAGAGTGGCTGGAAAGCTGCCCAGCAGAAAAGCACGTGGAGTGCTGGCGGACAGATGGCTGAACATGAGCCAGCAGTGTGCTCGGGTGGCCAAGAAGGCCAATGGCATCTTGGTCTGCATCAGGAATTATGTGGCCAGCAGGAATAGGAAAGTGATTGTTTCCCTGTAGCAGCACTGCTGAGGCCACACCTTGAGTACTGCATCCTGTTCTGGGCACCTCGATTCAGAAAGGACACTGAGGTGCTGGAGCAGGTCCAGAGAAGGGAAACAACACTGGTGGAGAGTCTGGAGCATATAACCTATGAGAGGTAGCTGAGGACCTGAGGCTGTTGAGCTTGGAGAAGAGAAGGTTCAAGAGTGACCTTATCACTCTCTATAACTGCCTGAAAGCAGCTTGTAGCCAGGTTGGGATTGGCCTCTTCTCCCAGGCAATTAGCAATAGGATGAGAGGACACAGTCTTAAGCTGCACCAAGCGAGCTTTAGGTTAGACATTAGGAAGAAATTCTTCACAGAAAGGTTGGTTAGACATTGGAATGGGCTTCCCAGTAAGATGGTGGAATCACAGTCCCTGGAGGTGTTTAAGGAAAGACTAGATGTAGCACTTAGTGCCATGGTCTGCTTGACAAGAGGGTGTTGGGTGATAGGTTGGACTCAATGATCTTGGAGGTTTTTTCCGATGTAATTGATTCTGTGACTCTGAAAAGAAGTAATTTTCAAAAAAAATTATATTTTACAATGCAAAATCAAACCAAAAGCCAGTTGTTATTCCAGATATATTATAAATTTAAATTGTTTAATGTTAGACTTTTGTGTGTTTTTCAAAACAATTTCTTGTTCACATATATGAGATCAGATAAACTACCAACTCAGATTCTTATGTGTGGGTAAATCCTGAGGGTAGCTTTTCTACTATATTTTGTTTTAGAAGACCAGTTAGCAGAAGTTGTTTTTCTCTGTGAAATGTTCAATCATTTGGAAACTTAGAAATATTGTGATTATATCTTAATTATTCAAATTTAGCTTACACTTGAGGACAAGCATTAGAATATAATGCAATAATTTATTAAAAGAAGTTATATATTTAACAGGTAAGAGAAACTGATAATTTACTTAGTTTGTAAATAATCAGAGGTTGAAAACTTCATATTAATGGTATCCCACAGATTACCCATTTGTTCTTATTCTTGATGCTTCTGGTGCCATTTTAACCTAACTGCAGTTTAAGTAATTCAAAAAGAGTAGATAACATCTCATTTCTTCATTTTGTAACTATGTGAAGTTCATACATTTTGAAACTGAATTGCATTTTATTTCTTGTCTGGACTTTACAATCTCTGGGAGTTACACATAATTATGTTTAATCCTTTCCACTGCTGACTCAGTACTATCTCAGTGTGGAGAGAGAGCTGTTTCTCCTGAGTTTGTTCTTCAGTCTTCCCCTTTTTAAAAACTACAAATGAGTAATCTATATTTCAAAGAAGGATGACCTTTGCTTGATTTAAATGGAATCTTTCTTTCAATATCTGAAATGAGAAAGTGATTAAAGTTTTGGTAGATAGGTAAGATGTATTTTAAAAGCAGATAAACTTAAAGGTCAGACACTGTCAAATGAAGGATTTTGACTTTTTAATATTTAAATACTTCATAGGAATCATGGTTTATGCATGCCTGGCACTCTTTTTAAGTTCTAAAATGAAATTGTTCTGCATTTTCATAAGATTCACCTTTGAATATTAGCGACATTTTGATATTGTGTGAGCAATTACTTTGCAGCATTTGCTCTTCCTGCTTCATCTGAGACAGGAAGTTTTCCTGTTCTTTCTGTCAAACAGTTTTAAAAATAATATTTCAAAATAACATGAAATAACACCTGAATTAAAGTGCCAGCTCCTCTTTCTTATATTAATTTCTTATAGTGCTTCAGATGACTTAAATTCAGGAATTATTTAATGTAACTTATAAAATACTGTCAAACAAAGTGTAGCATTTTCATAGTGTATTATTTTGAGGACTGTGACTTGGGTGTTTTAGAAGACTACCTTTTTTGATGCAGAACATGAGATTAATAGAGGCCATCTGAGTTATGAAACCAAATCTTGTGGAATCACAAACAAATAACTAATAACTTTTAACTTATATAAGAGAGCACCAGCTATCCAGAACTATAAGCAACAAGGAGATGTTTAAAGATAATTGAGTAAAAAAACCCCAATTACTGATATTTCCCTTTGTGTCATAATCTTAATTCCATAAAAGTATATCTGGAGGATGCTAGAAAGTAAGAAGTCAGTTTTTCTACATTTTTTCAATACATATTTCTTCTTTATTTTTGTTTCATATCTACAGAATTTACCATAATCTAAGGTATGGCAATGTCATAGTTCTTTCAGATGTTTGTAACTGATGAAAAATAAAGGAAGATTTATCACCAAACTTCAGAAACACAATTTTAGCGATACCAAAGAACAATTTTTCCTTCTTCCTTTATGTTGAAATGCATGCATTTTGAAAGGATTAAGAGAGAAAAAAAAAATTTAAAGAATCTGACAGATAAAAAAATTATGATGAATGTATAATGTACCAAACCCTCAAAGACCAGATTGCCTTCAATTTTAGAAAGAGAAACAATTTTTGAAGCTTAATTTGCCCTGTTCTACCCCTTTCAAAAGAAATCATATTAATCATTCTCAATTTCTGTCAGTCTTGCTACTTGTTTCCTTGAGTAATCTAAGTTACTATTACTAATCACTAATTAAGATTAGCAATTAGTAATAGTTAGATACTAATTATTAATTAAGTAATCTACAACACTTCTAATAGAATGATTTATTTATTTTGGACTAAAATGAGAATTTCATTATCATCACAATCACTACATTTTTTCAGCTTTGGTATGAGTGAGTAGTGCTTTCATCAGCTACTCACTGCTAAGGTAAAAATAGTAAGCCTTGCAGTTGGTCTATTGGTTGTTTTACAGAAAAAACTGTTAAAGTTTGTTTTCCAGAACTATCTATAAATTAGATGGTGTTTCCCTAGGAAATTAAAGTTTTAAATTTTCATACATTTGCACTTATTTTTTATTTTTTGCTTCTTTCTCCCATAGATATTATTGTTTATAGTCAATACTGGAGATCTAGAGCAGATTTTCTGTCTTGGAAATTATAAGTTTTTACTGTCACTTAACAGGTGTTTCACATAGTTTTGATTCTATTCTTGTTACCTTTTTTCTTTAACACTAAGACACTTCTTTCATGTACATTATTTTTCCACTACTTTTCCCCTTATTTCTCTTCTTCCTAAAGCACTGAAACTTCAACACCTCTAGTCCAACTGTAGTTGCTGTTACAAGTATTTTCTGTAAAGTCTGTTTATATCTTGAATCATAATTTCTAATTCTCTATTTTATTTCCAAGGCCTCTCCAACTAGGCTAGAAACATCCTAATTGTTTCTAATCTCACCTTCCCAACCTGCTGGATGAAATATCTTCCTGATTTGTATTTATCATTTCCAGTCTTTCCCTTAAAATTCTATTAGCTCTTTATCTATGGCTATGTTTCCTTGATTACCTTCTGTACTTTGCCAAACATTCATATTCTTCCATAATCTGAGAACAGGAAAAATCCCACGAAGACAATTTTAAGTTCCATAAGTATTTTCCCAGATTGTGTAAATATATCCTTGACCCACATTAAAAAAAAAAAAAAAATCTGAATTCACATTCCGAAAGCAAAGTTGGTTTTTTTCTGCCACTAGGTTTCTTTTCAACCACAGGAGAATGCCACAAATAGCAAGTCCCATGAGGCAGCTAGTAATAATTTCACCTACTGTAAAATGTTGAAAATTTGATGTCAAAACAAAGTCGTAACATTGAACAATTATCTGCTACACAATTAACAATTTTAATGGATCTCTAATTCAGTCATTTCCCACATGGTCTGTTTAATTAACCCTTAACAAAAGGGACCAGCACTTGAGAGTCTCAAATAAATAGAGAAGGAAACAATATCTGCACAAACTGTTTTCAAAGACATTAAAAATGATGTATGCATCTAGTTCAAACTTAGCTAATGGTCTTTGTTTTCAATTCTGAACTTAGATCCAAAGAGTAATAATTAAATCAGCTGCTCTTTAGATGGCAGGCTGAGAATGGCAGTCTGGTCACACTGAGGGAACATCATGCTATAACAAGGGAAAATGCCTGAACTCTATTTATACTTGTGTGAAAGCTTAGATACCACTCTTGATCTATCTTTTTTCCCTGACCGTAGGTGAGTAAAGAGCTTTTATTTTCCTAATAAAATTGAATATGCTAAATTATTAGAGTTGTTATTAGCTTAATCTATGTTATTAGCTTTATCTATCTTTCAGAGTTTTAGTCTCCTCTAGAACAGCAGCATTTTAAAGATATAGAAGACACGAAAATGTGTTTCAAGTGGTGAACTTCAGAAATGTTTACGAAGCTGTGCAGAAACATGGAATCTCAAACTGTAGAAGGAGTAGTGTGAAATACAAATAATAAGCTTCTTGCCTATTACCACGTATCTATTTTTTAAGTAATATTTCCTGTCTTTCTTTTCACTGTCTTATATGTATTAAAAAATATTCAGTCTTGACTAGCTTCTCAAAACCTCCTGTGCTGTTTTTTTTCCTTCTTTTTTGCAATTTTTTTCTTTTAATATATTTTATTTTCTTCATCTTCAATCTTTGCTCTGCCCCTCTGTTTTTACCCATGAGGTGGGAGTGCTGGTCTTTGAACACCAACACCAATTGATTCATCTTTTCCCTTTAGTTGTCTGTGCTCTGTAACACAAAAGAACACAGAAAAAAAAGACTACTAGAACACATGTTGAATCTCTATATGCCTGAGTAGTATTTAAAGAAGCTTACATGTGGTTTAACAGGGTCAAAATTTCATGCATACACAATCAGTGTAGAAGCAGCATCAGAGACAAATGAGCAAAAATATAATGCAATAAGGGCAATTAATACTCAGCTATGAATGGAATGGATCATAAAATCATTAAATTACTCATCTGTGTTTTCAAATAACATATCTATGCTATAGTTTAGTGTCTTTTCCCCTTGATCCAGCTTGTGTCTACACCTTTGTATGCCTAAAGGAAAGGTGCATAAAGGCAGCATGAGGTGATATAGATAATTGCACAATGAATGTACATGAACATAATGCAAAGAACTCTCCCTAATACACCGTGCCATATGAGATGAAGAAAGATTGTACCCTATGGTTTTCTTTTCTGTAAGAATTGAGTGAGTTTGGTTTGCAATAATTAGATACATATATTAACTTGTTTGAAAAGCTACAGCAAAAAACCCCATTTGTTCGAAGATTGTCTGGTTTGGGGTTTTATGTTCATTTTCATGATATTTTAGCAAATAGAAATGAGGTTATTTAGAATGGATTTTTATTGTGCTGTTATGTGGTTTTTAATAGACTTGTCTTCTCTCTCAAAGCAGTAATGGAGTAATTGATCTACCTGTGACATATGATTATAAAGTACAAAGCTGATTATTCAGTTTATAAATACGAAAGTTGGCTCTATTAATTGGAGTAATTTTACAAGGCCCATCTTTTACTTGTATTTTCTTTCCTCTGTTTTTTAAAATCCAAATAGAAAATAGGTGAGAAAACTTTCAGGGAAAAAAAAAAAAAAGTTAGAAAGAAACTTGCTTTAAGAGGCCCCAAGAAAAGAACAGCTGTTCTAAATTAACAGACTAGAAAAAAATTCCTTCTGCTTCTCTAGAAAATAGAGGCCAGGACTGTAACTGTTCTTATTTCTGATGTCACTTCAAATAATACTAGAATTGAAGGATTTCAAACAGCTGCAGATTTTCTTCAGTAGTCCACATAAAGAAATAAATATAGTGCAAAGAAACTGAGCATCCAGCAGCAGGAAGACCATGGACAGTGGCTTAGCAACTATTAGCCAATTCCCTTAGTCTCATGGAATTAGGCATATTTATGTTTCTCGGGTGGTATTGAACCTATTCTTTCTTCACAGTGCGAGGGACTTCATTGAAATTCAGGGACTTGAGAAATGTAGAAAGAGTGATTACCAGTGAATACTGAAGCAAAAAACCTGTTGAGTTCCTCAGTCTTCATATTTGTTGTCACCAATTCTCCTATCTTCTTTATTGGAGGTGGGGGAGTAGAGGGGTGGTGGTTTCTGGTTTCTGTTTTCTATACTCTATTTTTTCTGAGCAATGTACCTGTAGAAGCCCTTCCTTTTACTCTTCACATTCCTTGCTAAATTCAGCTCCAACTGTCCTTTCGCTTTCCTGAATCTACCTCTACATATCTGGGCAGAGTCCTCTGTTCTTCATAGGACATCTGTCCCTATTCCACTTCCTGTGCATTTCCTTTTACACTTTAGCTTGACCAGGATGTCATTATTCATAGAATCACAGAATATGCTGAATTGGAAGGGATTCACCAGAATCATCAAGTTCAACTCCTAGCCCTGTATATCACCATCTCCAGGAGTCACACCATGTGCCTGAGAGTGTTGTCCAAACGCTTCTTGAACTTGGATAGATTTGGTGCTGGGACTACTTCCCTGAGAAACCTGTTCCAGTGCTCAACCAGCCAATGGGTGAAAAATTTTTCCTGGTATCTAATCTAAATCTCCCTTCTTCTGACATGCTGATTCCCTGTTGAAACTGTTTATTTTTTGCTGATTATACTCTTATGCAGTAGAACTGTGTATTGAATTTTTTTTTATTATTATTGTATTAATAATTCTGCTTCTCTCTTTTCTTTTTAATGTTTTCATACCAAAAAAAGACCACTTCTAAACCTTTTGGCTGAAATTTTTGACTGAATTTGAGAGCACTCAAGAAGCCTTTCTTGGTTTTGGACTGAAATTCGAGCTTTGGCTTCCTATGTTTGTAAGCAATTTCCCAGCCATCAGATTATAGTTTATTCTTCCTGTTGTCATCTTCTGTTGTATGATAATTTAGATACTAAGACAGAGCTACAGTATGTGTGGTTCCATGTCCTGCTGGCTAGGAAAAAAAATTGTTTATGATCTCTGAATATCTTGTTTGTTAAATTTCATAGAATGTGATAGCTATTACAGGAGATACTGAGAGATTTACAAAGCTTCCATGTATTCTGTAACTTTGTGGTCAGGAACAACAGGAACCTGTGAGGAGAACTGAAGTTTCAGAACTTTTTTGTTATTTTATAGAAGAGTAAATTCCAGTAGAAGAAAAGACTTAAGTGCAAATTAAATTGTTACACTATTGTTGTTATTTGTTTTGCTTTAGTTTTAATTTTATTGTGTGCATATAATACAGACTTATGAACAGATTTTTCTTATCCTAATGAATTAAATATTTGAGTTTATCTTTTTGTGCTAATTTGAAATAAGTGAATAAATGAACAATGTGGTAATAGAGTTTATTATAATGTCACTTTTTGTAATAGTTGTAGCAATTGTAATACTCAAGGACAATTGTGAGAAACTGGTGTGTCAACTGTTTGGTTTTAGGTTGGTTTATTTTGTTTTTGGTTTTGGTTTTGTTTTTGGTTTTGTTTTTGTTTTATAATAAAAATAATGTTGATTCTTTTTTCTCTTTTCTGTCTTTATCTCTTTGAACTCTTTTGCTAACCTATTTCAAGGGACAGAATAGCAAACTGTGGTTTAAAATGAGTAGCAATATCACTTAAAATTACAGTATATTTAAGAAAATAAGCCTATGGTATTCAAGTATCATAATGCTGTACCGATTACAAGGTTCTTGATGTTTTTCTGCCTCTTTTTGCATTATTCCCTACATTTCTTTCAAAATACTCATATGCATTACAAAGTCAGCAAAAGTGTTCTTGAATATCTAGCATAGTCCAGGTAGGATCTACCTCTTTGAGAATTTTTACTTAATGTGTTTTATTGTATGGTGACTTCTTTCCATAAAATTCAGACTCTATCAGAATTTTGCCATTATAATTATACTGTCATCAATTAACATTAGCTATATGGCTGCCTATTTAATTTATTTTTTTATAAATCATGGAAATTTTCATCATTGCTGTTGTTTAATCTTGGAAATATTTACTTGGGAATTTTATATTGACCTTTCTTTTTGACCCCATTTTTCTTTAAAATAATAAAGGAAATGTCTTCCAAACATGACAAGGCCATAATAATTTCAACAGTTACTGTTACACTTTAATTTTCTTTCTGGGTGGGATTCAATGTATGTAAGGGGAAAAAGAAGGATATTTATATGGTTGGGCTTTTAGCCAACAGGACTTTCAAGTACTCCAGTCAGAATATCTAATTAGCACATATACAAATATATTGCTTTCAAAACAGTCACAATTGGCAAATGAGTTCTGATAGTTTTGAGACTACTTGGCTTATGAGTTCATCCTATGTATTTTTTTGAGGAAACCAGTACACAATCATACTCTCTTATCTGTTGGGTTTGAACCTGTCTGTTTATCATAGCTTTTAATCAATACACATTGTTCTGTTGGGGAGTTTAGTGATGTGTTGGCATGACTAGGTTGCTCTTCCATACCACTGACATCATCACTGGGGGTGTGGCTTTGGGGGGAAGAAGAGGTGAGAGCATGGTGCTATGTGGACGATCTGGCTTTCAGGGGTTTAGCTATCAATGTTTTCCATTGTCTCGGGATCAGGGATGGGGGAAGAGCTGCCAGTGCAGGAACAGCTGCTCCCGGAGGCTGTATGGACAGGACCTATGGGGGGCTTCCACCAACTTGTCATTGCCCCAAAAGTCACATGGAACTAAGTCAAGATGGTGAACTCCTTTTTCTGGATAAAGTATCTTCTTTTTTTTTGTATCATTTAATCATTTTGTTATCAATATTGCTGCTGTTACTGTGCATTTCTTGTTCCACTGCCTTTTTGCTTTCAATAAATTGCTATGTCAACCCATAGCCTTTGCATCTGTCCCTCTCATACTGGAAGGGGCGTGGAAAAGGGGGGTGGCTTATGTGGAGTCTAATTTCCAGCTGGTGTTAAACCACCAAAGTCGTAAAGAAGTATTTATTCTCTGTAAATATATAGTATTGTGTTATCACAATGCATGCCATAAATTTATTATCTTGAAGAATAGAGGTAGGAGTTACCTGCCCTTTTCTTTACTCTCATTTTAGTCTCCGACAAAAAACATAAAATAAGGAGACGTTGTCAATTAGTTGAACTGCGGAGAATTGAAAAAGATCGGGATACATATAATGATCAGCAGAAAGGGATAAAATTGAATTTTTTTCTTCAGGGATAAAATTGAATTTTAAAAGAAGTGAGTAGTCAGACAGATATCACAATAATAGAGTACTTAGCTTTTTCTGGAGGGTGATGGCTTAGAAGTGTGAGCAAGTAGCTTGAAATGTTTAGTATCCTTGGAGCTCACAGAATCAACTCTAGACAGGCTTAGCTGAATCCTTCATATTTATATCATCAAGGTAAGTAAACAATTTCAAGTAACTTGATGCACACATTATTTTTCTGAAAAGGTCTATAAAGTCAGGGCTAGACTTGAGGGCTGTGATGCATTTTTCTATATCCATCTGCATTCATGCCACAAGGAAAATTATTGAAAAAATTTAAATATTACTGGCTATAAACAGCTGACAGGTCTGGGAAAAGGGATTACTTGGGACATCTCCTGGGAAAATAATTTTGTATTCTAGTGGACAATTATCTTCATTCTTGAAGAATGACCAAAAAGTCAGTTAGGGGTATATCCATTATCAACGGGTCAGTGAAATTTAAGTAACTTAGTGAAAAAATGGTAAGGATTTCTAGATATACTTTTGGGTAGCTGAGCCCATCCCGGGACATTGGTGGGACAGCTCTGCTCTATGAAACCACCCCTTGGAAAGCAAAATGGTCTCTCCCTAGGTTACCTTACCTGGATAATCCTCCTATATTCATTGACCTAACCTGTTCCTTCACCCCAAACCTCTCTCCTTCTGTATCCCCCCGCCCCTCTCTCCACCCCTGTGCCCCCTGCCCTCTGGCTGGTGCCCCTATAACAAGAGTTTCGCAAGGCCATTCAGCCTCTTTCGCCTCTGGACACCTCCGGAATAAAGTGTCTTCAGAATTCCATGCGTTGGAGCCCTCTATTTGAACCCTGGTAACGCATGAGCTATCTAGCTTTGGGGGAGGTGGATACACAGCAGAACACCAGCTGGGGTAGGACAGGCTNNNCCCCCCAATCGGGACTGCGTTAATATGCATTTGATTTCTTTTGATTTTTTTTAAGGCAAGTTAATTGAAGGATAATAAAGTCACTGTTTAAAGAACTTGAAAAAGAATATTCTTGACTACTATTGAAAACTACTAAGAATTAGAATCATATTTCTAAAACCCCTTGAAAAGAATGAATAACAATTCTGAAAACTTTCTTTTTTACTCAAATGATACTGCAGCTTTTTATGGAGATAGAGGTATCAGATTAAAACTCAATTCAGTGCCTGCCTTTGAGTCAATTTAAATCAATTGAGCCAAAATGTCTTTAAGTTAATCCCAAATGGAGTTAACCTAAATCAACCAAAACAAGGACACTGTAACTTTGTGAAGACTTGATCTTGATGCTGATTGGTGTTGACACTTTATCAATGTTTCTAAATTTTCTTGTTTGTCATCTTTTCCAGCTTGTTATTTTCTTTCTTCATTGATTTCAATTAACTTTTTTTTCCATGAGTTTCCACTCTCCACAAACATATAGCTGTAAATAAATAAAATAGTAGAGACCTTCATAACCCAGACCTGCAAACCATTTCCAGTCATTAATAGTCACATCTAGCTATTAGTATCTATGAAAAACAACTTTCTTCCTTTTAGTTTGTTTTGGTGTCTTTGGATCAATAGCTGGATATGCACATGAATATCTAAAATTAAAATTAAATGCAGACACATTTTAATAGGTATTAGTGTTCATGCCCCAGTTACTCTAGTGCTTAGTCCAGCTTTTAAAACATTGAAATTACTGGAGTAAGGTGTGTTTTCTTCTTTCACAATTAGTAGTGATAATTCTGTTATTAACAGGGTATGAAATTCTGAATATAGGTCTAAAAAACAGAATGAAAACTAAAAATAAAAACTGAGAAACCTGAAAAGATTTCTAAATACATCTATTTTAAAGGTTTAGGTTGCCTCCCAGAAACTTTGGTTTTCAAACTAAAGCAGAGTGAAGATCAGAAAATGTGATCAAAACAGTAAAAAAATTTTTTTAGGATGCTGCCAGTTGTACTTGCAACAGCCTTCAAACTCAAAGAAATTAAAATTATAAGATAATACGGCTACTTAATTTAGTATATATTTTACTGTACTTGGGCCATTATACTCAGATTTGCAAGACTGAGTCCTAAAAAGACATTATCCATGAGATGTCTCAGAATGGTTGATTCAATGATTGCTTGCCTTTAAATCATCAGAGAAAGATGTCCTATACTCTGCTGGGACACTGACATCTTTCTAAAATGCCCGTGAGAACAGTTAAGGTTTAAAGAAAGGAGCTCTTCTCTAGGAGAAGGGAAAGGTTTGTCAGCTATGTAACTGCATTAGGGACACTTTTTTCAAAGATTTGTGCATTTTCAGGGAGATGTCAGGGTGCAGAGGGTCTGAAATAGTCTTCACATTGATGTTGTAAGAGGGTGAGAACTCAAAATTTTTTAAATAAAATTATTTATACCATATTGCAAAAATCTTTTTAAACAAACAATCCATTAAAAGCAAAACTGTAAGAAACAATGGCATCATGATTCAATGTTAAAATATTCAGTTGGGCAACAAGAAATCTATCTTCTTTTATTGACCTGGGCAATTTCTTCAGTGTTCTTGGACATTAAACTTAATTCCTCATGCTCTTACTTTTATTTTCTCCCTTTGTTTATGCTGTAAGGACAAGCATCTCTTGCAATGACTTTAGGCAGGCTTAACACAGGAAATCTTGTAAATCATCTGCAGCATCTGAGGTGTACCCTTATGTAAAAAAAGTGAAAAATTAATGAAGAATTTTGAGTAGTATACCTTTAAATACTTATTCTAGTCAAATGGTGCGATGCAAAAAAATATAACACATAAAGAGTGAACAAAACAAAGAAAAATTTATAAAAAAAATATATGCTGGGCCAATAACAAGAAGGTTGAAATTTTTCTCAGTATACTTCTGCTTTGCTTCCCCTGAGACTGAAATATTTCCATTTTTGGTGAAATGTATCAATATTAGCCATTTACATACTACCTCTTCCCAAGAAAACATAGGTTTATTAATTCTTAAACACAACTAATGTCTCTTTCCAACACTTATGCATTTCTTCTATGAAGACTTTTATGTATGAATATTCTCTCAAAGTCTTTTATTATTCTAAATCAAGAGGATGAAAATATTTGATCTTCCAAGGTATTTGTAAAGAACATACGATTAGAAAAATTACGAGTCAGGAATAGGCCAAAAAAGCATCACATGGAAATACAAGTTACCTTTTGAACAGATCCCATCTAAAGTCATAGGCCAAGCAGTGTAAGTTGGCTGTCCTTCTGACAGTCAGCCTTATTTAGCAAAGTCAGTTTTCTTAAGCATAACCACGACTGTGCAGGAAGGATCCCTCCTCCATCTTCTAGCAAGGATCCCAGGACACTAAAGGTTAATTGGAAACTTGTACCTACCCTAATCTTCATAAGGAATGCTTAGGGGTGAGCCCAGAGAAACACTGAAAGCATGTATAAAGCAAGGATACGAGAAATCTTTTATAGAAGCATTATAACTGCATTATTATTAACATTTTTCTGTATAAATAGTTTGGACCACTTAAACATTCTTTGAACTAAACGTAAATTCTGTGCTCAAATTTCCTGTGTCCACTCAGAACAAGATAAAATTTATCAAAGTTTAAAAAACTGAAATGCAGTTCATGTTTTATTATATTCTTACCTTTCAGTTTTCTTGGAGCACCACATGAATAAAGCAAATATTTTTTTATCAAAAATTGGTTTGACATTTTGTTTTACTTTGAAAAAGAAAATGGCAATATTTGCTCAGAGTAATTATTTAAATCTGTGCTATGTTTTTCCTGAGATTATCTCTTTTTCTTAAGTAACTGATTTCAACAAATATATGAAAATTAATAAAACTATTATGAATATGAAAGTATTTTTCAAGCTATAAAGACAACACATGATTGCTTGTGTTTGGAACACAAGATGGCAAACATTTTCTGTACAGAATTATTCCTTATTAAGGCATTGTAAGTTTAGGTGAATAAACTGTAAGTACGTATGAAAAGTTCTCTTATTATCTGTAAAAATCATACTGCTATATTAAATTTTACTGAAAAGAGCAGTATTCCAAGAGGAAATCTGTATGATTAAGAGTAGTAAAACATCTTCACCTTGCAAGATTTGCCTCTTATCCACCTCAAAGCCCTGTTTATAGCCTCCACATAGTGATAGTTCAACCCGCTCTGTATCAGCCAGTACACACCCAAAAAGTCACCTCATTCCCTGGGGGGCACAACCCGGCCCTCAGCAAAGCACCCTGGCATCTCCACAAACGGGCAAATGTTTTGAGTCATTAATGATTAATAGTCCAGTCTCTCACACCACCCCAGTGGCTCAAAACATTTGGTACTTTCTCCTCTTCTGCTGCTCACTCCAACTCTTTTTCAAGGATGGTGATTTCCACATAGAGGACCAAAAGACAAAAGAGAGAAGAGGAGAGACAACATAAATCATTGTCCAATACAATGTGGAAATGAAAAATGAAACAGTGGGCATCAGGAATAATGCCCACTGTGTGTGATTAGATTGTAACAATTGATAGGATATAACTGGATCTGAATAGTTAAAATTATGTTCTTCAATATTAACAAAGTTACAAACACAAAAATCAGGATTGAATACTGACACAAATCCAATTCTCATTAGCCACAGACCCCCACCCCATAACTCCCAAAGATCAGACTGTTCTTTAATAGGTAGGAGCTGTGAGGGATTCCACAACATTGTGTCTCATGGATTTGGGCCCAATGTCTTGAAATTAGCCATAGAATTACACAGCAGGTTCTGATTTTTAAATTCCATAGCGGGGAATGCCCAACTGCTGAATCTCAAGGATATCTTCAGGTACCATAGTATAATTGATTACCTTTGAACACTAGATTACAAGTGAATGGGTTTGTTGAGATGTGTTAATAGGGTTCTCTCTCAACCCCATCCACATATAGTTGGACCAATTTTATAGCTAGTGCTTCTGCTCCACTGGGTAGTTCTATACACCATGAAAAGTTGACTTTTAGCGTAAAAAAATTCTTATACACATTGGGAGTCTGCTAGAGGCCTCCTAGCCAGGACAATGATGCAGAGGAATTATTATTTGCAGAACTAAGGGAAGCTTCCAAATCAACTGCCCTTTCCTTATAGGGGACTTCAACTTGCCAGAAGTTAACTGGGAGCATCACATAGCTGGTACAACTCAGGCCAGAAGATTCCTAAAAAACCTGGATGACAACTTTATGGAACAGGTCTTAAGGAAGCCGACTCGGAAAGATGCCCTCCTTGATCTGCTATTTGTCAACAGAGAGGATCTCATGAGAGAAGTGGACATTGGTGGCCATCTTGGCCATGGTGACCACAAAGCAATCAAGTTTAAAATCCAGGTAGACAGGAGGAAAAGTGCCAGCAAAACCTCAACTCCAGACATGAACAGAGCAGACTTCAGGCTGCTCAGGGAACTAGTAAGGTCCCCTGAAAAAATGTTTTTGCAGGTGCTGGGATACATCAGTTCTTGTCACTTTTTAAATATCACCTCCTAGGGGCACAGGAGCAGGTAATTCCCAAATGTCACAAGCAGACAAGGCAGAGAGCCGGCTTGGCTGAACAGGAGTGTTCTCTTGGAAATAAGGCAAAAAAGGAAGGTGTATGCTCAATGGAAGCAAGGTCAGGTGACATGGGAAGAATACAGAGATGCTGCTTGCCACTGTAGGGAGAAAATTTGTTCATCCAAAGCTCAGCTGGAGTTGAAGATGGCCAGAACCGTGGGCAACACTATAAAATGTTCTTTCAACTCTTTATTAATGGCAATAGATAATGTAAAAATAACATCAGCCCATTACAGGATGAGAATGAACCCCTCACAAACAGGGACATGGACAAGGCAGAGATGTTTAATGCATTTTTTACTTCTGTCTTCAGCATGGATGATGGATCAAAGGGTTTCAGTACCCTAAGTTGGAGGACCATGACTGCAAGAATGATCAACTTCCAGTTGACCCTGAAATTGTGTGGAATCTGCTGCTCCATCTGGATCCCTCAGAGGCCCTGCAGAGAGACCTCTACAAATTAGGGGACTGGGCAATCATCAACCATAAGAACTTTAACAAGGGAAAGTCCTGGATTCTGCACCTGGAACAGACCAACCCTGGATGTAGATACAGACTGGGGAATGAGATGATGGAAAGCAGTGCCAGATGATGGAAAGGGACCTGGACCTCTTGGTCAATGGAAAGCTGAACATTCAGCAGTGCCCTCCCTGGCAGCCAGGAGGGCCAAGCGTGTCCTGGGGTGCATCAGGCACAGCATCACCAGCTGGGCAACGGAGGGGATTGTCCCGCTCTGCTCTGCACTGAGGCGGCCTCACCTTGAATATTGTGTGCAATTTTGAGCACCATAATGTAAGGACACAAAGCCTTAGAGAATGTCCAAAGGAGGGCTATAAAGACGGTGAAGGGCCTTAAGGGGAAGCCATATGAGAAGCTGCTGAGGTCACTCGGTCTGTTCAGCCTGGAGAAGAGGAGACTGAGGGGAAATCGCATTGCAGTCTACAATTTCATTGTAAGGGGAAGAGGAGGCATAGACACTGATCTCTTCTCTGTGGTGACCAGTGACAGAATCCAAGGGAATACCCTGAAGTTGTCAACGGAGTTTAGGTTGGGTATTACAAAAAGGTTCTTCACCCAGAGGGACTGGACTGCCCAGGGAAATGATCACAGCACTAAGCATGACAGAGTTCAAGAGGTGTTTGCACAATGCTTTCAGGCACATGGTGTGACTCTGAAATGGTGCTGTGCAGGGGAAGGAGCTGGACTTGATCCTTGATCCTTGTGGGTGCCTTCCAACTCAATTTATTCTGTGATTATATTAAAATAAATATGCTGGAAATCTGAAGTAATTTTTCAATTTCAAACTCAATTCTCAAATATTCCTATATGCAGAACTTTTCTTGAAGGTAATATGATTTCATGTGTGAAACGGCCTAGATGATCAGGTCATTTATATTGCTTGCAAAGACTATTGACATCAGTGGAAAGCTGTCCACTGACTTTGCTGCAGTACTATGGAAAACAAAATAACAGACTTGGATTTTTTCATTAAGTGAAAAATCATTTCAGGCAGGCAATCAAACTGTTTAAATACTTAAAGGAAATCAAACATCATGAATTAATTTCTGCCCTACCGAGAGAGTTTCTACTTACCTCACTGTACTACATTTGATCTTGAGAAAAACTCCACTTTGGTGAAACACAGATTGAAATTATGATGAAGAAAGAACAACACGTAACTCCCTAACTGTGCTCTCTCCAACTTTTTGTGTCTTCTTTGTTCATATCAGGTCCTTTGTCTATATCTGGGCAGAAGAATGTTATTTCTGCCTTTTGCAACTCCTTGGACTTTGATTCATGTGCCTCATTTTTAGCTGTATGAGCATTTGATAACTTATCGTTCTAAACTAAACTGATTTAGCTTGAAATTCCCCTGATTGCAAGGAAGCTTAGCCTGAATAAATCTAGAAATGGTTATTACTTAGTTAGGAAATAATTGCTTCCTTTGTTTGCACTAACTGCACAGCATCTTCATATACACATACACCTTTTCTCCATACACACAGGTTTGTCCTTACCATTCAAATATGTTGAGAAAGAAGAGGATTACAGGAAAGCAAAAACCATGATCTGACAACTTCTGTATTAATATCACTGAGTCCAAGAAAGTTTGATAGGCACAAAAGGGATGTGTAAGGAAAGTATCTAGTTGTAGCTAAGTATAGTATTTCTGACTCTATATTTGCTATGCACTACACCAAAATAGAAGTGTGTAAGGACTTCACAGGAGAATATTATGGAAATTACTCTTATGTTTAGAGCACTGATATTTATCAACAAAAGCTTATTTTCTGTAAAATGATGAAAGAATTCATGCTTCAGAAAGAAATTTTGGAAAGAAAGAGAAAGAAAGAGAACATGAGGATTTTCATTATCATCTTTAAATTACCTTTTATAATTCAAGAAAAATGTAGGAAAGCTCTCTTATGTTATGTAGATATAAAATATATTGAAATCAATGGATTTGCTTTGGTATAAAAAGCAGAATTTATTTAAAATTCAACAGTTTTCCTAGTTTCTAAGACATTAATCTTCTGGAATTCTGCCACTTTGAAAAGAGTGCATAATTTTATAGAAATATAAAACTACAAGCCAATATCTATTTTTTAATACTTGTAAGTAATTAAGCTTTTAGTTAAAATTATCATTATTAGTAGAATTCAAGAATCATAGCTTTTTATTGCTAGTCATATTTGCATTTTTCCGTCAGTCCTCTCTTAGACCTAAGGTTTTTATTTTTTATGTATCAATATGCACATTTTAGACCATCATTTTCTAACAGAAATCCCAGTACTAGGAAAGATGTGCCCAAGAACTGAATGTACAAAAGGTAGCATGAAATGATTCAAACCAGTGTTTTACACAGCAGATTTTTTGCAAACCAAACACATCACTGTTCCACCCATACTTTGCAAATCTGCTGTGATAATTCAATGATAAATGACAGTGACCTCTGTTACATGCTAGGACTGTGCAGATAAGACCTTCAGTCTATTTTATCATCTACAGAAAACAATAAATTAGAATAATCCTGGTTTTCCTTTAATCATATTTAATTACCTACGACAATGACTCAATTATATAGTCTCACCAAATTTTTGTTTTTCTGACAATGTCATGGTCCTGCACTTACCGTTGCTTCTTGTTATCCAAATTCTGTCCATTATTATACAGACAATCCAGGCAAGTCTTTCAACACCTACCCTTCTCAGCAGTTATGTCAAAATCCCCTTGCAACCATCACTTATGTGTATTTTCTCCTTTGGTGCCACTTCATCATGTACTTCTGGCCTACCATTCCCATCCTTTAATGAACCTACCTTTAATTCCTTCCATAGATAGAAAGTCTATTTGCTGAAGCATCATCTTGGACACCACGCAAATCTTGACAATCACTTATATGCTTGCAGAATTCTTGTGGAAGAAAGTCTTTTCTGCCAAAATAATCACCTGTCACTGAAGTAATAACTTGACAACACTTTGCAATTTCCATAAAGAAGAACCTTGGATATGTTTCCATTTTTCATCTTTGCCAGAAAAATAAATTAATTTAAAGACATCTGAAGGTATCTGCAACTTTGAAGGTTAATGGTGTCTTCTGAATACTTGAATAGACAGATATTTTTAATGCGTGTTTTTAGTGGAGGCTTATTATTGCTGCAACATGCTCAGCTCTTGCATGATGAACCTTAAACATGTTTCAGCCTTCTGGATATACTTTTTTATTCAGAACAAGACAAAACTCTTATGACTTATAATATTTTGATGCAAGCTAATATCCATTAACACGTTAACAATCCATTTTCTAAATGTTTTTTGCACTGAATATTTATTTTTAATGCTAATCACAATCTCTCTTACTTACAACTCATTCTCTAGGTAAATTCAGATGTTTCTCTGTCATAAATCATTGTTTTTAGAATCATATATTAGGAGTTACTGATTAACATAGAAAAAATAAATATGAGCAGTTTCTTGTAAAAAGTATTCACAGTGTAGCAGACACTCAGTTATAATGTCCTTCCTTTCTTCTTTTCTTTCATATATGTTTCAAACTACTTTCTGGTGTACTTTAGCCAATTCCACTGAGACTATTACATAGTTTAGGACGTTTAAAACTAACTGCAGTTTTATATTATATAGCCTTACTACCATCTTTGAATGTTTCTCAAATAGTTCCCAGGTGAGGTACACCCAAAACATATGCAGTTGCAAATGCATTCATGTTATAGACTCCTTGATGCTTGAAAACTTGGTTTTTATTGGACAGGAAAGATGTGTTTCTGAAGCACTCCTTGGATTTCCAGTAATGTTTCTAGAATGTGATGAACTGAGCAAACTGCTACTGAAGTGCTGCATCAGCAGCTGATGGAACTGCAGAGGTGCTGCTTACTTGCTTGCTTGAAAGCAGTGTTGAAATGGACTTGCTAGTAGATTAATACTGGTTTGTTCAGAAATAAATGGATTGTAGTAGGGTTTTGGCAAGTACTGCTGCTGCAAAATGTCAGATATTTTAACTCTACTTATGGAGCTATACTTGTTTGCAACCAAGAAATTTTATTTCAGAAATCAGCTTCATAGATATGAAAGTATTTTCCACACCAAAGGAACCATATTATTGTAGAAATTTTTCTCCTTTTTGGTTGATTCTTATATCCAGTAATCTGCTTTTCAACAGACATCTGTACATTTATCACAGGATTTGAGAGATGAGCTCCTCTTTCTGTCTGCTAGTGGAGTAGGGAGAAAATATAGGAAGTGTTTTATAGACATAGAAATGAACTCCTTGCTTACTACCTAAGGGACTGATCTTTAAGGGGCTATACTCAGTGTCCCTCATAGCTGCATTTGACACTATATTTTTAGGATTCTTGCCTTTAAAAGAATTACACTCAGTCCCATTAGCTGCTTTGCAAGTAGTCTGTTTCAATTCACAAAGAGTTATTGTAGGTCCTTCTTTTTCTAAGGGATGGCCTTTAGTGGCACAGATACTTTGTATATCCAGTGGTTTCAGTTCTAGACAGCCCCCAGGTGACTTAAAGCTATCTTTAGCCAGCTTTATATGTTGTTGCTAGAGTAAACTATGTTTCATTACTGAAATATATGCTACTAAGAATGAATGTAAGGACTTGGAATACTCTAACTGACCAGTGATGTAAGCTAAAAAGTCTCTTACCAGATAAGTTTCCCTTATAAGTCCTTTAAAAGTGAGAATTTTGCACAATAGTTTAACTTGGCATTTAATAGCTTAAAAATCCTGTTGTTAGATTTTCTTGAATCACTATACATGGGACATCTGATCTGCATTAGAAAAGCATCTTAAGAGAATGTAAATGACAATTTCGTCTGCAAATAGCATGGTATAATGAACATAAATAAATGATTTTTTTCTTGATTTTTATCCCAGCTTATAGTTTCAACATTTAAACAATTTTTTCCTGCCTGAGATGCTAAAAAGAAAAAAAAAGTGCACATATTCATTGTAGAATATGATAAATATGAAGTAATGCCAAAATAACCATCTTCTAAGTTGAAACAGTTTTAATTAATACCTTAAATCCTCCATTTTTCTGAAAGGTTAATTGCAGTCCATTGACTATGAAGTCAAACACTTTGCTCTGTATTTTTATTTCTGTAATGTGTAGGAATCTTTTGGATGAATTTTAACAATATATTGTTTTACTTTAAATACTGCATAACTGTATATTTTGCAGCTCTTTTGTTAGACAATAGGTTAGACAACCTACTTTCTTGAATAGTATTTTTTTTTTTCCTTTTCTGTGGCTCTTTATAAAATTCAGTATCTCTCTAGTCATAACCAACACAGCTGTAGTTGCACATGTCAATTCCATTGCTGCCATAACATACTATGTTTCCGTAACACATTTGGCCATATGAATATTTCCAGCTCTTTCTTTGCCTGTTGCAAATTATTCTGTACAACATTTCTCAGCAGTTCTGCATAGGTCTAATGTCCAGTGCAGACTATAGTGCTTATAACCCACACACATTTTTTGTTAGTACTAGTACTGCTATAGTACTACCTCTTCTTTACAAATCAATGCAATTTTCACACATGTATATATATACCTTGCCTGAAGATATCTATGATTTGAACTTAATCCCACTGAATTGTCACATAAAAGGTTTATAATGACTTTCACAGTGGTTAATGAATTTGAATATATATTTGCAGAATTTGTGATTTTGTTATTAAATACATGTTTTCAATATTTATCTTTGTGTATTTCTTTCTCAGGCCAGAATTTTCTATTCTATGTAAAGTTGCATCTAATTATACCAGCACTAATTTTGGGTCTGAATTAAAACAGACAAAGCAATATGAAAAAAGTCAGTTTCTCAATTAAATTCTGAAGTGTCACTTCAGAATTTTACTATAAAAGGATGAAAGAAATTATTAGTAATGTGGCATTCATGGCAAATGTTTAAGTAGTTCCTAAACTCAAAGATCCTAACAACAGTAAAAGGAAACATATAGTAGATGTCACAAGCACGGAGTAATGCTGCAAGAGCACTAAAGCTCATCCAGATATTCCTTACGAAGGTTGCACTAACTGAGTTAACATATCAGAGTCAAAAATACAACACAAAGGGGCATTAAGGCCACACATTTAATGTATGGATTTATGACTGAAAGGCAGTTGTAGATTTCTGAATAAATTTATACTGCAAGGTTCTTTATGTGCCTTACACAAAAATGATTCGGCTTTATTGTTCAGGTTTTTTCATATATGTGTTGTTATGCTATTTCCCTGCGAATAATAACCTTGAGACTTAGTTGGACAGTTTTGAGTATTTTTTTTCTTCTTAATATTGTCATGTTTGAGCTTAGAGTTTGAGATGATCACACCATTATTTCATTGCTACTATATTTTACTTATTATTAGTTTACTTATTTTACTTATTATTTAGTAATTATATATTATTTGTACTATTACTAGAAGCACTGAGGAAAAACTATAGCTGCTAAAAACCAACAGTAAGCCCCAGATTTCATTAAAGCAAAAATTTATTAAAGCATATAAAATTTTGATCCTTTTCCATACAAGATAAGATGTGTCAAATTCATTTTATTAAATGTCGTTTAGATTACCTTCCCCTATCTTTTTTATCTGGCATTTGGAGGATAGCAATACATATGTATTTAATCTGAACTATAGCCCATAAATTTCTACCCCATATTCATTATTTATTATCCTTTTAAAACATAAGGAAAAAAATTATTTGTTGGTTTCACTTTTTTAATAGGTATTATTCTTTTGCAAAATTAATAGAGCCAATTCTCTTTTATCTAGAAGACTCTACTTCTTCCAGAACATGAGTAACTGTTTGGTTATTATGATCACATATAGAGAAAAAAAGACTGATTTATATTTTTTTTAATATTTTGAACCTTTACACAAAGACATAAAAAACATAAGATGAAATCAATTATTCTTATTAAAAGATAAATCCATGAAGAAAATGGCCTTGCTAAGTAGATCTGAAGTGTAAATGTATTAAATTAAAATTCAAAATAGAGAGACTTCATTGCAATCACCAGTTGCATTGATCATTTGTTTGAGTGCTTTTTCTTTCTCTCTCTCTTTTTTTTTTTTTTTTTCCTTTTCAGTTCCAGGACTCTCAGACTTATTCAGTTCACTCCTGTGTTTTATTTTTAAATATTTTCTTGTTTCATTGTTGATAATTAATTATTAATTTATTTATCTCATTCAAAAAGTCACTTTTGGATAATGCATATATCTTATCTCTCAACTTATCACTAAATAATAGGAAAAAATATACTGAATAGTAGGAGAAACAGTAGATTTATATGTATATGTATTCAATCACAACTCCGAGAATATAAAATGTTGGTCACTTGTGCTTTACGGCATAAATATATTTATTCTTCACACAGGTAGTTAAAAAATTACAAAAATTCTGCATTAGCAGTTTTCATACTTTGTATTAATTATTTCTGTTCTCCTGCTGAAAACCAAGGGTCCACATCTTCAGAAAAGTCCTTGCAAGTCAAAAATCAGTTGTTTTCTGAAAAAATATAATATTTTATTGGACATGTGAACTTTCCTGAATCAGACATGGTCTACTGATGTGTGCATTTTAATAGTCTTCATATTTTCCAAAGAAAATTTCTGCTTATAAATGCTATTGACCGCAGCCAGCAGCCAGAAAACCACCCTAATTTTCACTCACTCCCCTCTACCAGTGGATGGAAAGAAAAGATAGAAGGAAGGTGAAAACACTGATGAATCAAGATCGAGACCGTTTAATAAGAAAAGGAAAAGCTGCATGTGCAAGCAAAGCAAGATTAGAAATTAATTCACTGCTTCCCATAGGCAGGAAGTTATCTCATGCCCTAGGAAGCAGGACATAACAGTTACAATCACCATAACAACAAACATCTCTTCCTCCTTTCCCCTAGTTTTTATTGCTGAGCATGTCATATGTTCATTCATATCCCTCTGGTCTGTTCAGTTCATCTGTCCCAGCTGTGTCTCCTCCCAAGCTCTCACCCAGCATACTCACTTTGAGGGAAGCAGGGAAGAGAAATCTTGATGCTCTGCAAGCACAGCAGTAACCAAAACAATGGTGGTTAATGACACTGTTTGAGCAGCAAAAGCAAAGTGCTGCACTGTATGGACTGCTGTGAAGAAACTTAACTTCCTAACTTACCCCAGCCAGACCCAGTATAAGGATTCTTTCAAAATACTTCTCATTTGCCCTACACCTGATTCCAGCTAGTAATAGCTTGTGATGGCATTGAGTGGATTATAGGAGGAAGTGAATTTCTTTTGGTCACCAGATTACTCTGATTTAGAGAGATTTATTACTCCTTTTAAGAATTTCATGAGTATTAATTGACTGATTCAAAGGTGTAATTTCATCACTCTGTAATTACATGTCCAGCAGTATGTCTGTTCATCATGAAACTGATGTCACTGGGGCAGAATTGTATGTGCGGCTGAAATATATGGCAACTGCAATTTTATCCAGATGGCCAATCTAAACTCACTGATGTCCGGCACCAGTGAATTAGTGAAAAGACTGACTTGCACTTAGGCATAATGCCATAAGAACAGATGGACATGAGTACAAATATCTAAGAGACCATCTATAATCACAAACTGTGTTTGTGAAGGGCACAAGTTTAGCCAGGAAATACCAGATGGTTGTCTTTCCTGAGGTTATAGAAATGCAGCTATTGGAATATACCATTCTTAATCCTGCTTTTGACTAGATGAAATCCTTAAAATTAACAAAATTACTTCATGACTGATGAAGAAAAATATATTATTTTACTTATCTTTTATATATATTTTAACATTTCATTTTTTGAAAGAATGTTCTCTTGTATATAAAGTGAAAGGTTAATTTTTAGGCATCAGGAAGGAAACTTAAGGAATTCTCAATGAAATTTACCAAAAATTTTGTTATTCCCATGAGGTGAACTCCCATGTCAAATGGAATTGCATTATGATGATGATGATAATACACATGATTGCTGTGTTTGTTTTTATTTAACACTGTCACTTTCAGATTCCTTCAAACAAATTATTTCAGTTTTATTATTAATAACTGCATCTCTTCCCTTCTTCATATAATATTCCTGAAAAAATGCAAAGCAAACTGAGACACATATTTTTCATCTTTCCTTTTTATAAGAAATGAAAATTAATGTTAGAAACCACTTTTCTGTTGTCATGTATGGTAGACTCTGTTTTCAACACCAGAAGAAATTACTACTACAGAAAAAAAATGAGTGAATTTTTCTCTCTGACAAATGTTCAAATCAACATTTACATAACGTGAAAAACTAAAATAATGAACATCCACTGATGCAAATTGACATGATGCTATTGAATTGAGTGTTTAATTTACAGAAACTGATATCATGTTTTTAGAATATAAGTAAGTTGGTCATGGTTATTCCAAACTGATATTACTTTGAAATTTTAGCAATAAGTTTGGAAAATTTACCTTTTCTCCCATGATTCTTGACATAATATTTTCTGATGAAAATTTGGTAAATGTTTAGTTTTAATTGTGTTCTTACACAAACAATGCACACACAAAGAGTCTAAAAATATATACTTTTGCTGTGGCACATAAAAAAAAAAAATCTCTTCTCATGTCAGTACTTTTAAATTTATCCACATCCTTAGGCTTTACAGAACTTAGCTGGCAAATATTGTGCTCATGAATATAAGAATACACTTTATTACTCAGAAAGTATAGAAAAAGCATGCAAAAAGCTGCTGATCTAAAACTGCTATGAGATATTTTTTAAGCTTTTGTATGGCAATGAACATACACTGTCAATGCACATTATACTGCAAAGTCAATGAGCATTAACCTTGGAAATAAATATTGTAGAACATACGATCCAATAGTCTGGCAACTAGTTTTCATGATAGTTTATGTATCTTAAAGTGATATAAAATTTTGCTAGTTTTATAAACATTCTGCCACTCTCTCAAAATGCCTTTGAAAGATTTTCATAGTCTGTACCATTCAAGGTCTAATACAACTGACAAGACAATGTCAGGAACAATTTTAAAGCAGTTAAAGACCTTGCTTTGTTACATCCCAGTCAGTGCTGACTACAGCAGAAGTGGAGAAAAGATGTTCATTATGTCAGGGAAAAAATGTTAAAGAGAAAACAGGATGCCAGTTTCTTAACCTTCACCAACATAACCTTCCCTAAAATGACAGAAACATGACAAATTTTGAAGAGAAAAAAATTTATAAAACTTAACATGAATAGAGCACAAACTAGATGATTAAAATTAGACAAATTTATTTTTCTGAAGAAACACTGAAAAATCATGAGTTTTATATTTTTTCCCTTCTCTATCTTTGCCATCAAGTTTTTAAAACTGTAGTTTGTGACAAAGAAATCCCAACAACCTACAAGCAGAGATTAATGGTCTATTAGCTTTTGCCTCATGTGTTACTTATTTTTAAATTTCTGTGATCTGAAACAACAAAATGAGAAATCAAGCATATATAGTTACATATTTGTAACCTAGATGAGCACAATTAACATTTTTTTAAAGAACTGTTAGAAACATTGAGATAATTTAGAGCAAGTCATTATAGAAATAACCTAAAATAATAACTAGAAATTGTGGATTAAAAAAAATTGTAACTTTGGTTTTGCTTAAATCAACACCAGACACCCAAATCTTATTACTCCTGAAAATTATAGACTTAAAATCCTATGAAGATAGCTAAATTTAAACCCTTTCAATTATTTTAGCAGATCATCTATGACAAAAAAATCACATTCATGACTCAATAGGTGTTATTCAGTAGACATTGGCATTGACATATATCTCTCCATTGATTTAAGTAAGTTTGGCAAATGCTAGTCCCATTTGCTTACTAAATTTAGATCCCCCTGGCATGATTATGGCACCACATACCAGAACATTGTTATTCTGTTCACCCAAAGTACTCCACTCAGTAAAATTTTCAGGGTAGGTATAATTTTGAAATCTTTGGTAACTCACCTTTTAGCAATTTTGCAAAACATTTTATTATAACTTTGAAGTACAATAATGAACCAAGGCATTGTTTAAAACTAATGTGGATTTGAAACTATTTCAATATCTTGTTTGCTACTTAGGCTGTTAACCAATTTGGGATATTTAAATTAGTGTTGTGGTATGACACAAGGGGGAAATATTTTTTTACATATTATTTGGAACAAATTGCCTAGGGAAACAGTGGAATCACCAACTCTGGAAGTGTTCAAACAACTTGTGGATGTGGCACTTGGAGACATGTTTAGTGGTGGACATGATGGTGCTACATTAGAGGTTGAGTTTGATGATCTTGGAGGTCTTTTCCAACTTTTCCAACTGTAATGATTCTATGATTTAAAATATTTTCAGCAATAAAATAGGTCATGCCTTATTGGAAGTTCTGTCAAAACCAACACTACTGTTCTATAAAATAATGGCTCAGATTTTTGGTCCTCTCTCAAATATAATGTATAATTGCAATACATTAAGAATACTAAAAATTGCAATTTTTTCCAAATCTAAAAGCATTCAAACACTTTCAAACCCATTTGATGTTTTGGGATATTTTCCTAACAAAATAGTCTCTCAGGTAGTATATAATATAAGAACATATACAGATTATTCCCATTACTGAATATAATTTAAATCTTATAGGAGATAATTAAGGAAATGCCTGTGCTCATTTGCCAATTCTGATATCTTAGTCTCATAAAATTTATTTTTAAAGTGCTACAGAACTAAAATAATATGTAACCATGACCTATTCTAAAATTCTCTTATCCTACCAAATAAAACAAACAAATTTACATTGCTAAATATATCCTTAAACCTAATGTTTGCCTAATAAGATGATTCAAGAGATGTTTTTTAAGCCCTGTTTTTTGTGCTTATAACTATCTCCTTAGAAAGAAAAGAAAGATTTGAAAATAACAAAAGTGGATGAAAAGCCTTTTATAGAGAGGTTTCTGTACTAGTAGGGATGTTAAACGTTTAGGGACGTGGACACTTTTTAAACAGTCTAGCACTTTCAAATTTGCAATAACAGAAAAGAAAAAAATCCCTACACACTTGCAGCACTTCAAGTATTTCACAAGTAAGTCACGAAACTATGCTTATTCCTAAATTGACTTTGAATAAATACTAACATCAACCAATTTTTGAAAAATGACATATTTTAAATGGTATGTAGAGTATTGGGTTTGAGTTTGAATAAGACAAATGAGCATATGCCTTATGTGGAAATAATAAACACATTCTATACTTACACCAACTCATGCTTTTGGGGCAGATCTTTGTGGCAAAAAATAGTTCATTGATATTAGGTTAAAAATGTTAGGGGTCTAAAAATGGGGTATTTTTATTTCTACTAAATAAAAATATAAGTGTTGAGGGAGCATGTCAGTGCCTTCAGCAATATTATCCTTTAGCTCTTTTTGAAGGAAGTCTTGTTGCCCAGTTTGTATTTTTAACACAAATATCTGCCTAAATTTGTCTATCTTGTGTGAGAAAAATAATATAAGGATACTGAGTTACCATCTTGTGATTTTTTTTCATGCAAACTTATGAAATCTACTTAATGATTTTTTTCATATTATTATCCATTTTTTTTACATTACATTTTTCTGTGACCTTCATTCAAAGAGTAATGCAGAATTAATACTATTTTTTTTCCCTGCTGAATGTCAAGCAATAAGACAATTCTCCCTATCTTTTTAATTGCTCCTCGATTAGAAATAAAGTATGAATTTTGGGACTAGAGTAGGCCATGGTAACAATGGAGATCTGACTGAAGATAATCTGCTTCTAAAGCTCATTGCAACCTTTAATGAGTGATAACTTCCCAGGTGACTCAGTAAACTCCTCTTTGTCAACCCAGCCCTTCGGGTTGTGGCTCCTGGGTAGTAATAAGATGATTTCCTTCTAGCAATCCTTCCCCACTCTTCCTATAGAACAGAACTTTTATAGTATAAAGCACTACCAGGCCAGATCATGAGTAGTCAAAGACAACACTAGCAGACCATGACAGAAGTAAAACACCAAAATGGTTTGACCTTGCCCATATACTGTACTGAAAATAATTCCTAGACTGTGGATTGTCTTTTCTCTCCCCTCAGCAGTTCAGCCTAAACCAAATTGAATAGCATATATTCAGCATTCAATAAAGGGCATTGGCAAACAGCATTTTGCAAGTCAGCTTAAAAATTTTATGAATATTAATTCAGGTCATTATTCTGTCATTGAGTTTACAAGTATGCAAATATCTCCTTCCCTTTAAACACAACCAAAACAATTGTATATATTGACCAAGTAAATACGAATGTTATGAGTTTTTTACCCCCTAGAATATTAACTTTGTTCTAGCAATAACCAAGGGATGATAAAGAAAAGTGTGATGACATTTTACTGTGTATACTAGGGAGATAAGGAAAGAAGTAAGAAGATCTTAACAACAACAAGATATGAAACTACATATTACTCTCCTGGCTTTGTATGCAAACAATATCAAAAACAAAGATTCAAATCATAGAAGTTTTTTGCTTCTTAATGGAAACTGTTCACCTTGTGAGTGCTTCTTCTCTGCACTAGGAGTAGAACTTCTTAACATTTCTATTCAGAAAGCACTTCACTTCTTATCAGGAAATCTGAGTATTTCAATAAGCGTCTTTCAATTGGGAAGGCCTTTGGTTGTTTTTTAATGTTCTGGGATTTTTAAGTGATGGAATAAAACAAATTGAGAAACAAATATATTATTTTTCCCATTTTCCTCATAATGGATGATTTGTTTTCTCTTGAAAAAACTCTATGACTTATTTGGCACAGTTAATACTTTAGTATCCCCAAAACAATTATTTTAAATCTCAGTGGTCATTCCTTGGCTATAGTGGTGTAGCTACATGGCCAAAAAAAAAAAAAAAAAAAAAAATTGAACCAGATTTCAGTTAAGGGTTAAAAATATTTCCAGATCTGTGCAATGCCAAATATAGGATACCTTAAGGTTCCAAGCTTGATTCTTGAGCCTCTTAGAATTATTATGCAAATAATGCTAACAGACATTTAGAGACCATACACATTTCCATGTGAGTTGCAAACATAAATGCCAGCTCCACCATGACAAATAATGCCAGTCATTTTTGATACCTGCACACATAGACAAAAAAAGAAAAAAAAAAAGGAAAGACAAACATGTTCCATTACACATATATTTATCTACTTTCAGAGATCTAGAATAATTGCCAAGAGAAAATATATTGTTTGATTTTATTTCATAATGATGTATATATACTTTCTGCTCATCTTTGCAACATACAATTTAATTAATTTACAAAAGCCCTACATGTGTTTCCATATTGATTAATCTGTACTTTTAAGCACAACTGAAGATTGTTAGAACTTTTTTCTTTTACACCCTTCTCTAATAGAATCATTAATAAATACAAAAATATAAAAATATGTACACCCCCAAATACCAGTGAGACTTATTTAGCCTTCAGCATTCTAGAACTTTAATTGTGTCATGGGAAATTCTAGGACAGTATTAATAAAGATTTCCTTTTTGAAGTTGAATGTGGTTCAGATGTGTTATTTTTGTTGTGTTAAGAAATTTGCCTGAAATAACCAATTTTCACTTCAAGATCCATGTTTGAAAAGTGCCTTAACTTTCACAAAAGCAAATTCAAGGGGACATGAAATTTCACATTACGTACACTACTTTTGTCAGTTTCATTAGTTCTGAGGGTATATTTGCCAAAACTAGGATATCTGAAGTAGACTCAAAATACAAATGACAGATTGAGAAGAGAAGTGAAGAGGGAAGAAAAAACTTCTTTTGTAGCATCAATTCAAATGCTTTGATGTCGAGCTGATAGAGAAAAATTGTCCATGGAACAAAAACAGGTTACAAAATCTCTTCCAAAAGACTGCAAATTTGAAAGTGCAGCTGAAAATGTGGTTCTGTGAATTTTAAAATATTTTATTATTTAATGACTGTGTTTCAAATTGTAAACTTAAAAAGCAGAGAAACATCTCAGAAAATAAAGACATTTTATGTTAAACAGTTCACATGGATTCTTGCGTGTCTCTTCTATGAACTACCAGTCAAACTGTGTGCTATATTAAAAAACCAAAACCATCAGATTGCTTTTGTTGCACTCTGGCAAATCCTGTATAAGAAGTCATGGAGTTGTGATGGAATAAGATAAAGCTAAGAAAAAAATTGCTGATTGAAAACTATAACTTTCAAAACAATGGTGTGCAGAATTGTCACCTTAGTAACCATTCAATCATTTGCACAAAACGTTAGCTCCTTAAATTAATAAAATTTAGACTATATTCATACACATCTAAGTTCTCATTGTGTTTTTAGATTTTGCTCAAAATACATATATATTTATTAAAGTTAATTAAATTATATCTATTTGATTATATACTACATACATCTATGTACATGTTTGCATTTATAAATTTCTAAACCAGAGAAGGAATAACATATTTTAAATATGCTAAATTTTGATTTAAAATATCTACTGAGGAAGGGGATATTTTTTAAAGGAATGAAACAATTACTGAATTTAATGTTTTAAACTTATGTGCTATTTTGTGCAAATAATCCTCACTGATGATGCTTGAACATAGTATCTTTAATGAAATTAAAATATTTGGAAATAACGTTTAAAGAACAATTGAAACAGTCTTAAAAATCATCTCCAGCTTCACAAACATAACAGAAAATTACTATATTTTCACATTTGCTAAAATGCTATTTGATTGACGTTTTCAATTGGGTAATGTTAAATATAATTCTATAAATTGAAAGTTATCAATATTTCTGGTATATATGTTATGCTGTATATATATTTATGTTGTAATGCATCTTCTTGTGCACTTGAGGGGAAGTGATTTAACTGGTATGTAAAAATAGTATTTTTTCTAAGTATATTTTATTCTTATTTTTATAAAACTTCACTTAAATTTATAAAAAAACCCAAAACTGTTATTTATAATTATGTAAATACCATTAATGCCAGATTACGGTGAGGATTTTTGAAAGTTTAAGCAGTATAGTTCATGATCTTAAGAGATTGCAGCAGTAAAATATAAAGCAAAATAAAAAATAAGGAGAATATATAGCAATATGCAAAGATGGCATATTTGTAAAAATGTTTGGTCAATAACCTCCAGTTTCTCATCCAGTATTAGTAACTAAAACCAGTGTACACAATGGAATTAGGATGGACTTGGTGGACAGGAAATGCAGGCATTGTGAGAGTATTTAAGGTCAATATTATTCACAATATTATTTAATGTTTTACTCCTTGATAGAGATCTTTTCAGGTTTCAGCTGTTTCCTGAGGATCTCTTGAATGCATGATTCCTCAAATGGTGAAAGCGTCAACTGAGATTCTCCACAACACCTCCGATTCTGTTTCTCGATTATCTTTTTCAATGTTCCAAAATCCTGTGTAGTGCTTGGAGTGACCATTCAGAACATACAACTAAATAAAAATAAGGAATTATATCCTATAGAAATCTTAGAATTACATGTCTAAAAATTATTTTCAATTATTCCTACTAAATATCAAGCCATGACAAAATGTGATTGCAGTACAATAGAACTGGTTTTAATATTTGAAATAGCACATATTGAAAATGTTTGTGTCTGATGGATTAATTTCTAGAAACTAAGCATCTGTTTCAACTTAGCTTCTAAGATTAGAAAAAACAAAACAAAACACACTTTCACATTAATTGGGCAGATGGAGAGAACAGAATTTGAAATTACAATACAGTAATTGATCAGGATTGTAATTATGCTAATTCCAATTAAAAGAACACTAACAAGACAAATGTTCATTCGAAATCAATATCATGGTAATGAGGGGGTCTATATCTTGCTGTCATTGCTGATTTATTTCCACAAGCAGTGATTTTCCAACGAAGTTTACCTGCCAAGAGAACTACTCAAAATAAATGATGATGCAGATAGATAATTAGAAGAATGTTGGAGGAGGACTATAGTCAGTCACTGGAATGGCACCACTAAAGACAATAAAATAGCTGTTTTCATTGTAGTTGACTTAGCATCTATGCAAAACACAGTATTTCAATTTATAAGTAGCAACAAAAATGAAAAATAATATTTAATGGTTCCTTCCCCAAAGTAAGACAATCTTCTAGGACAGTTAATATTAGATTGTTAATACTAGATACCCAGTGATTATAGTATTGAATTGATTAAAATGCTTGAAAATTTAACAATATATTTAATTGGTTTGTAAAGGATATCCCATATTTATATTTATAAGCAGTCCTTATGGAGAGGTGGTGTGTAGCTCAGATGGTACCAATAGCATACCAATGTCTTGACTGTGGTTTAGCAGTGTTTGCACAGCATGAAGATTTTTTCTCCAGCAACTGCTGGATACTGAGGTCATACTCCCCTGGAAGCGGTTGGATGCTACCTGCTAAGACATAGAGAATAAATATTTTTGTTATCATTTGCTTCTGTGTGCAGCCTTTGCTTTTCTTTATTAAAATGCCTTTATCTCAACCCAGAAGTTTTTCACCTTATTTTCTTCCCCTGTCCTACTGATGAGGTGAGTGGGAGCACATCTTACTTGACACTCAAAGGCCAGACAAGGTTGACCCACCACAGTCCTATTAGCAATGTGTTTATTTTATACATAAGATAAAATTTATGTTAGAGTCTAGAAAGGAAATATGAGCAGACTCTATCAGTGGCATCAGGTGTTATGTCAAGGTAAGAATGAATATACAATTATAAAACACGTTTCCTATACTATTGCTAAGTAACTTTACTATTTACTACTAACTTTATTATTATGCTGTAAAATGTTTTACACCACAAAGTTAAACTCCTACTTTTCAATCATTTCTCAAAGTATTTCACATTTCCTTATGCAGTAATAATGGCTGACAACTGGTACATTAAATACAACTGTATGTTTTGCGTATCTTAAAGGTCTATTTCTGTTGCTAGTATATACAATAACAGTTCATAACACATTTGCAGTCTGTAGTTTGTAAGTTCCAAATTCTCAAATGTGTATGCCTTTGAGAACTAGAACATGCATAATAAAGAACTAGAACATGCATAATAAATATATAATAATATACTTCCCATATTTTCTTGATTTCACTTTCCTTGGAAAATAATCAAACATGCACCCATGACTTAATTTGGTTTGAAGTGATTGTGTTAAAATGTCAGTGCAGCGCAATTAGCAGAACAATGTCAAGACAAATGTCAGAAAAAATACAAGGAATCTGAATTTTTTTTTTTGTAGGTATTGTGGCACACTGCAAAAAATATTTAGAAGTATCATCATTGGTATTTGATGTCATTCCAAGATTAAAAGTAGGGCATAATAGCACATCATTACTGTTCACTAATCTGAACAAGGCTTTCAAACACAGAATATGAAATTTAGAGGTTAGGACAAGTAAATTACCTCTCTGCCCAGTGCATTTGTCTGCAAAGCTCTCTACAGTAAATTTCACTTACAAAGTCTGTGCTACGTACTGTGGCTTTTTCCAGCATTCTAATGCAAAGTGAAAGCAGCTAAATATTGGAAGGTGTTAAAGACAGATATTTAAACAATTCTGTTCCTCATTCATCTGGGACAGGGAACACAAATCTAATATCAAGAATCTACATGCTTATAGAAGCACCAATCTGGGGTTTCCTAATGCTTCAGAAACTAGCGGCTATTTTCAGAAACTAGCAGCTATTTTCATAGCTAGACTTATAAACATTTTATGATTTGTAAGAGCACTAAGACTCTTAAGCATGATTTTAATATTACACCTGTTAATATTTATTCCTAATATATTTGCAAATTATAGGGCTAGGAAGCATCACTGTGATGACTCTTCTTTGACCTCCTGCAAAAATCAAAAGTTACTTAGATGTTGAGTAATTGTAAATTCCTATTTCCCATTAAATTATGGATATTTTGTAGAGAAAATAATCCCAGGAATATGTCACAGAGTAGTATCACAGAATGTCTCAAGTTGAAAGGGACCCATAAGGATCATCAAGTATATCTGCCTGTGTGGGGGCAGGTGGGCCTGCCCTTGCTAACCATAAGAAAGTCCACTGGTGGGACAAATACACCTTGGTCGACTCCCCTTAGCCTACAGTGAGAAAAAGGCCTCCCATAGTCCTTTGCAGTTCTGTTATATTAATGTACTCAAATTTCCTTCTCTCGGTTGGCTGTTGCCATCCCATCCCTTATTCCCTTGTCCATCCCTCTTCCCGAGAAAGTTCCCCCTTCTCTGTTACCCCGTTGGTTTACCAGTTGTCAATATTTCCCCAGTTCCTGTTCATTGGCTCCCTTACCCATGTCCCGCCTTCCTCCCCCCCCTCTGGCAGGTTTTGGCGGGCAATTTTTACCGAAGGTATAAAAACCCCAAACTTTTCTTTGTTCGGGGTTCCTCTGGGCAGTTTCCCGTCACGAGGGTTGGAACTCCAAGTTCTCTCCCACCTAACAATAAACTCTTGTTGGAATACCACTGCCTAGAGATCTGATCTCTTTCGTTCTCGCTGGCTGTGTAGCTGAGGTAGCGATCGAGGCTAGACGAAGCTACTGGAGAAGGGCTAACGGGACCCGTGGGTTGAGGTAACCATGAAGGGAGGACAAAGAGCCAGTGATCGACATGCCTGCTCCTCACAGGGCAAATACCTTGTGCAGTCAGAGTTTCTTCAACATCAAGCACTACCAAGTCATACTTTTGCTTGGCAGATGCTATCTTATGTGTAGAATTCCTGTTTGTCCACATCAATATGTAGGTGGATAGCTATGTTCCATGCAAAAAAATTTTAAGTGAAAAAAGGTCATTGTGGCTCTAAATGAAAGACCTTCCTGCAGTTTGTTATCATTCTCAACACTCTACTCTTCGAGTGTTGATTGAATAACAGTAGAAAGTGTCACAGAACCTCACTGGCCAGGGTAAACAACGTCGTTTGTCTGTTACAACTTTTTTTGTATTGGCTACTCTTAGCTTGTAGTAAAACACCTGCAGTTTATGTTCCTTAACTCAGTAACTTATTCACGGTATATAAGAAAATGCCCTGCACTGTCAAAATACAAAATTATCTTCCAAGTATGACCTATATTCTTACTTACTAGTATCTAAACAACTTAAAATAGAAATTTGTCATATATTAAAAGTTGTCATGTGTTCATCCACTGAGTGATAACTTTCCATGGAACTGTATTGATACTTACACATTAACACAAACTAGCTTACTTTCAAAGACAGAAGAATACATTTCTAACTACTTTTTACTTACACACACATTACCACACAGGAAAATCATACACACAAACTGCCACAGGCCACCTGATAAGAATGTATTCATGTGCCCAAGTCCTGATTTTACTCTTATTGCAAGGTATATTATTAACATGCATGAGTATATCAACAACCAGATGAATTTGCATCTGTATCTTATTTTCTCAATCATCCCCAAAAACTTTTCATAATCTTTGGATATTATTGGCACTGATATAAATTGAATCTGAGTAATTTGCAAAAGATGTTGTTATTTAGACTCAAGTAATTTCTAGGAAATACCACTACTAGTAGTGCACACTTATGCACTAAAATTATAAAAATACAGTTTTAAAGCACTGAATATCATAAACCATACGAAATAAAGGAATTCTCTGCAGTGCAACACTGATCTAAGATCTTCTTTGTTTTAGCTGAAACTGATGATGCACACCCTGAAGAGCAAGGCTTCTTCCTTCCCCATTTCTCTTTATAGGTGCACTATACAATTCTTGTCTTCATGGAAGTTCAATGTAACAAAGCTATTTTTTCTTTCTCCATGTGTATTGCAGCATTTATTGCTCTTTACATCATAGAAATATTCTTTGCAACAGATTCTGGGAAATATAACAACTGAAATTAAAAAGTTAGATTTTTTTATGGATTTTCCTCTTGAATTTTTCTTAAGCCAAGAATTTATTCTTAGATCAGCTAATATTTTTGCAGTCAAATTTAAATAGACAAAACCCCACCTTGAATTAGCCAAGTTGCAATACTAACACTATTGCTCAGTCCAGTTAATAAAGAAAATACCTTTTATAATACGGTTAAAACCAGACTACAAAACTTTTTGGTATAGATCACTTCCTTCTAGCATTTTGTTCTTTCTTCCAAAGTCCTTCTTAGGTCCTGCAGTCTTCATGGAAGGAAGAGGAAAGAGCTTTCTAAGAAGTCACTAACATGTCTCATGCCTTTCTCTTGAGTCATGATGTTTGTTTGGGGTTTTAAAAACATTTTTTCTTATGTACAAAATGCTTTAATCTGACTGTTTCACAGCGGAGGTTCAGAAGTAACACATGATCCTCCCCCAGTTTCAGCTGACAGAAAGGATGGCTGTTGCACAATAAATTCTTACTGGAGGGATTCATTCATTCTGGCCAAAACAGGTGAGGCAGGTGAGGTAAAATGGTTGTCAGGGGCCTGAGGGCACCACCAGACCTGACTATCCCTGACCATCACCCTATGGCCTTTGCCACCCTGTCCATGGCCCAGGACCCCAGTTCAGTGCTCCCTCACGCCCATGGCCACCAGTCCCCATTCCAACTGCTCCCCAGCTCCCCACAGCCCTGCCCAGACTGGCCATGGGCACTGCCCAGCCAGATCTCACCCACGGGCTGGCCCTGGCCCAGCCCAGCCCAGCCACATGGCCCTGGTTCCCCTCACCACACCTGATCTTGGGACAGTCTCCAGCTGCCCCATAGAGTGCTTGAAATAAATACTAAGATGTGAAAACAACACAGTGTCTGTCCAGAGCACCTTGATGCGAGTTCAGAAAGTAATAATTATAGAAAATGAAAGTGTAACAAATGAGTTTGTGTTTAAAGTGTTAAAATTTGCTGATTCGCTGTTCACAGAGGTAAACACGGAACAAGTCTCTGGGGTGACTGTTACCATTCGGTTCCTACACCAGCAATAATCCAATTTCAGTTATAGCAACAATCAGTTCTTGGGGTCCAAGAAAGGACTTTAAAACATATTCATTTATCATGGTTTGTCATGTGTTTTTGCTTTGAAGTACCCAGAAAATAATATGCATTGAAAAGTAGTACTGTCAAGCTTGCAGTGGGTAGTGCAGAGAATGATTGAGTTTTCTTTCCTACTACAGCTTGGGGGTTCATCATTGTAGCATATTTTCTTACACAGTTCAAAAGATATTTCATCAATGAAATACATTAAAACCATTTTCTTACTCTGCTACAACACTTATTGAAATGTCAAGTCTTTTTGCTAGGGAAGGGGTTTAAATATATTTGGAAGGTTTTGATATTGAGTAGCCATTTTGATTTCCATCTCTAAGTTATTCGTAGTAGTCTCGTAATGCATGTTTTCCCAATGGATGTGATGCCTTTTTCAACCTATAAATGAAACAACACACACTTTCAAGATAATATTAGTATAGGAGGTAATATAAAGGTGTATCTTCATTGGAGGCCTCCAGGGGACAGATATGGAAAAATGTCCATGAAAGCCCACCTCCCATGGGAGTGCATACAATTGTATAAGTTTGGTAAATTAGCATAATTGACAAAAAGCACCAACTGGGAGCACAAGTGGTGATGCAGTTCCCCCCAGGTCAACCCGCTTCTAAATTCTCCCCCCCCTCAGATGGGACTGTAATTTGTTGATGAAATTCGTCTCAAAGAGCTGTTTTTTGGCCTTGGTTCCATGGAAGAACCAAACTAGGATAGGAGCTTTGAAATATGTTTTATCTTTCTGCCTATCAGGGCAGGGAAAAGTACTGGGAAAACTAGTTACAAATGCTATAGGCTGCAGAGCTCCAAATACATGTGTAAAGAATACAGAGAATATATAAAAGAAAAAAAGGTAAAAATCAATAGGAATCAGATCGTGTCACTTCTGAGCTCCTGTACTGTGCTATACATTGTTACACCTCAGAAAAACTTGTACACCAAAGCATTACCAAGATTGATGTAAAAAAAACTTAGCAATTTAAAACTTGTTTATATTATTGTTTAATACATTCTGAAAATAAAATTTTAACATTTGATACATTTTACAGATCACTTAATTGTTGATATCCAGACATAATGAACATAGGTTTCTTATTGATATAACATTGCATACATAAGCAGCAATCTGGGTCATACCAGTACATATAATTTTATCACCTCTTTCATTTCCGTTGTATGACCAAATCACTATTGGAAGTAAATTACAGATATGTAGATACAGTTTATTCTCTAAAAACTAAACAGCACAGTCTTTCTTAAAACTACTGTGTTCTAAAAAGTGTAAATGATTGCCTTTGTGCTCTGACTGATGTGCTTCCTGGCACCTGGAATTAGCCTGGTGTGTTGGATTTCTGTAATGAAATGTATAGGAAGTGATGTCTTATAGTCATGGGTTTTTTCCTCAAAGAAGAACAGATGCAGCTTTTAAAGTTATGATACTGAAGATTCCCACCTGACTGAAAGCAAATTCTGGAGGCATGAAGGTATTATCATCAGAAGTCCTAGAGACATCAAGGTACTTCTAAATGTAGGCAAGGATTTCAATCCAGTATTTCCTACCCCTTGAGAAGATGGTATAACTTTTCATCCTATAAGAAAGAAAACCAGCAGAAATAATTCTGGGACAGGATATAAGATTTAATTACCCTGCAGATATTTTTCTTGCTATAAGCAGCTAAGAATTCTATTCCTACTGTCACAGTGCATCTTGCATTACTTTACAATGATACAAATTCTTGTGATTATAGAGGACTGCCACTGACCCTGTGCCTTTTACATCCCATAAATATAGCCCTGTAGCCCAGCAATACAGTTCTGCCACAGATAGTATGAAGCCCCAGGCTTTGTGCTGATTTTGCAAAGTCTTAGAATGGAGATAGGTTTGCTCAATTTGAACTTCTTGTGACCTGGTTGGAGCTAAGTTTTCACTTGGTTCATCTGTAATGACAATTTGCCTAATGACAAGGTGGTTATGGCTAATTCTTTTTACTTACTTTAGTTTGGTAAAACTATTGTTTCTTAATGTATAATTAATAACACCAAGTAGTTGTTAGGTGTAGAATAAGATGATTTTGACTATAGAGTAATGACAGGGTACATGATGTTAATCAAGCAAGTACAATGATCAGCCCTGGTATGACAATAGAGACGTTAAGAAGTGATGATAGAGAATGTAATGTGCTGGACTACAGGCATGAGATGGTAAGAGATGACGCCCAAGCACACACCAGAGACTCCACAGATAAAAACCCTCCCCTGTGTACAGCTGAAGAAATGGAGATATGGAGCTGGACAAAAAAAGTTTTGTTGTTTACACAAAAAGTAAGTAATATGGTCAAATATATATAAACCAAACTGTGCATGATAAAATCAAAGTTAATATGGACTTGCAGATAATGGGAAAAAAAAAAAAAAAAAGGGTAGAAAGCATGCCAGCAAGCATAAAACCCCCTCCAAGCAGTTCCCAATGCGAGGAAGAAGAATCTATTAATATCACATGCCTCTTGCTGAGGTATTTGGATACTATGGACTCATGCTGCCATCCTTTTGCTATCCTTAAGCAAAGAAGAAAACCAAATCCTTGGTGCTATGATTCTGAGCAGATTTCCCAATTTTTTTGTCATGAAGATAGCACAGTCTTTTATATAAAACCTACTATGTTCTAAAAGTGCAAATAACTGCCTTCATTCTTTGAACAGCAAGTGACCGATGTGTTTTTCTACACTCCTTAGTATAGAATTAGTATAGAATTCAGGCAAGGCATGCATTACTGACAGGAAATGTTCAGTGATTCTGAGTCCAAGCAGAACTACCTGGTTCATAGTAAAACAGCTAAACTGTGTTTTACTCTAAGACAGACTGCCACATTCAAAGTATCCACTGGGAAAGGTACATGTCGTGTATGTGCCCTGAAGTGTGCCTAGGATTTTATGTGAAAATGCCAGTGGGCAAAAGGGAACACACTGAAAGGAAGTGTCAATTCAATTAATTACAAGGTATAGATACTTGCAGAAAAATACTTGAGCTCATATTTTAACACCGCTTAATTTATGATGTAAAAATAGCATACCTCTCAATATTTATTCTTGCCCAGCTCTAAGTAGTTGCATGAATTAGGTGTAAAGAGATTGAGATTGAATTCTGAGACAACTAACCCTCTAAAAAACCTTCCTATGTCACTGGTTTTGGATAAAAGACTGGAATTATCTGTCTTGGTTTAAAAGACAGGTATCTGCCAAGGAAAGCAGGAACCTCCCTGGAATGGAAAATATGACTCATTCCCTCCAAACTATTATAACTTTGACATTACCAGGCTTTCAAGCAAAGATATGGGGAAAGGAATAACAGTTCTTTACTAGAATATATATAGAATATCTATCTATCTATCTATCTGTCTGTCTATCTATCTATCTCAAGACAGGAAAACAACAGCAACAACAACAAGAAACAGAAAACCCAATAACAGCCATTTCTCTCCCATCAAGCAATTTTCCCTTTGGTGAAGTTAGGGTCACAAGTTGCAAGGGGCACTGCTGGCTCGTGTGGGGGCAGAGAGGCTCCAATGACTCCTGGTGAGGCAGAGGGGCTGTGACGGTTTCCCCGGAGCCTCAGGGGCGCTCTGACATGAGCTTGCAAAACCTCCTGAGATGGTGTTGGGAGCTTGAGTGAGAACGAGAGGTGCTCATGTTTGCAAAACTCACAGGCACAAGAGGCAGCATCTGGTCTTGGTAACATTCTTGGTGGCAAGCTAAACTGCAGCAGTATCCCTGGAGCAGTCAAATGCCCTCTGTAACACACATGACCATTGTCCTCGACAAGAAAAAGGCACGAGCCAAAAAAGGGACCAGCCAGCAGTCCTCCCCATCCTTCCCCTCACTGGGGAAGAGTCCTGGAGTCCACGCCCAAATACCTCTTGCATAGTTTATGCCACAGCTCCTGAACTGCACCCCCGTCGTCCAGGCATTCTAGTGTATGTGCCCTGAAGTGTAAATTCTAGTTTTCCCTGGCTGAGCCATTACCATGGTATATGAGAGTGCTTGGCCATGTCTTTTTTTTAATTGCCCCATCTGTCTCCCAGACAACCTCCTCCCCTTGCAGCATCTTCCCTTCAAATGGGAGAAAATTCCCTGAAAAAAACCAAACCTACAATACTATCTTAAACTCTTTTCAGGAATACAAGATTCCTATCCTTAGTTTATAAACCCACTTTCTTCTTCTAAAGGAAAAATAAAGTCTGGATTCATGTCAAGACATGAAACTGTTGAAGCAAGTTCAGAGAAAGGCGATGAAGTTGATAGGGGACTGGAGCACCTCCCCTAGGAAGGCAGGCTGAAAAAGTTGGGGCTCTTCAGCCTGTGGAACAGCAGGTTGCATGGAGATCTCACAGCAGCCTCCCAGTATGTGAAGAGAAGCTGAAGAGGGACTCTTTGTCAAGAACTATAGTGATAGGACAAGGAGTAATGGGTGCAAATTGAAAGATGGGAAATTTAAGTTTGATATCCAGAAGAAATTCTTTACTATGCGGATGGTTAGACACTGGAACAAGTTGCCCAGGGAGGCTGTGGATGCCCTAGCCCTGACAGTGTTCAAGGCAAGGTTGGATGGAGCTCTGAGCAACCTGGTGTAGTGGTAGATGTCCCTGCCTATTCCAACGCCTTAACATACTATGATCCTGTGGTTTATTATTTTAAAAAAATCACATTTAACTCATCCTGTAGCAAATTCAGGACCACAAAGAAGCTGCATAAGGATTAGGGTTAATGTAGACTGAAAATTTAACCTTATTTAGAAGAATAGGATCATTGTGTATTTTACGACTTCTATATCTTCGCAAAGATAAAGCATCACAGTCTTATAGTACTCAAAGATGTGTTCCAAGTTTTAGCGTTCTTCTAAGTAAATGCTTAGTAATTCTGAAGGAGTTGTGTGAGTTAAAGTTCACTTATTTAATGATCTGAATTTATAAATTTATGTGCAACTCACTTTCTTCATTTCTTTTCATATAGGTAAATATATATAATATATATGTAATATATATAATAAATATTTTGATAAGAACTGTGTTCAGGTAGCTTTGATATGTTTCTATTCCTGCAATCTGTTTGTTATTGGTACTCCTGATTTATACTTCCATCATTTTTGTCTACAGGGAACAATTATTGTACAATCAGACAAATATTGAGCAATCAAATATTTATATGGAACAAATGTTAAGAGGTTTTTTGATTGCTTTCACAAGCGTAAATGTATTATGTACTTAATAAATTGGATTTCAATATTCTTGGGCTATAAATAGGAATTGATGAAAAGCAAGAAATTCTGATTCAGCGACTAATATTAGAATAATGCTTTGGTCTGGATGGAGTCACTACATGTACAACTGGATTTTTCTGCTTTCTTATCAATGAGTGGGTATAAACCCATTTTTGTGTGCTACTTGTGTAGTCACTCTTTAGTACCGCATAATCATTACTGTGTTTTCTGTCCTATCTTCACATCTGACTCTTCAGATAGAAATTGCTGTTATGGAGTTTCCATGACATATTGAACCCAAAATGACTAAATACCACTGAATATTCCCCAGGCAGATCATGATAGTATGTTTTTCCCAGCTTTTCTTACTATCTATTTTCCTGCAAGATATAATTTTTAGCTCTATTTTTTTCACATCTTTCATCAAAAATCCTGTAGTGATTTGATCCCACAGTCAACAGAAACAGTTGTTAGCCAAGCACATAAGTTGTCTTATCAAAATACCATAGACTATTTCCACATATTTATAAATATAAAACTGAAACAGATACAACTTTGTGAGAATGTCAAGAGACACTGTTCCATGTTAAAGTTATACAAACTGCTAAGGAATTAAGAAATGAACAAAAAATTCCTACTACACAAATGCTGAGCTATATACAGTCAATTCTAGATACTTTCTTAGTGTTTCAGAGAAATTTACCAAAAAGTTTTACATATCTTGGCTGCAGAAATGATACAAGTAAATCTTTAGTAATGCTTCAATCAGCATGCATTTGCTTTCATAACCAACAGGCATTATAAAACGTATGTCAAAGAGGATCTCTAATAAAGAATAGAAAAAGAAAAAGGCAGGTACTTAAAAATCTGCAATTAAAACATTTGTTAGGAATTCCATTGATCCTTTAGTCTCCAACTAAGTTTTTTGTACTATAAGATAGAAACTCATTACTATATAATAGAAAAAAACCAAAAAACCACTGGATTTTTAATAAAAGCAAACATTGCAAAAATAACTAATACTCATAATTTTTCAATAGTATCTGTTGATTTTTTTATTTCTTTTTATTCATCTTGAAGAAAAGAGTCACTACTTTCTTCTGGTATTTCAGGAAGGCTAGTTTCTTACATAGAATAAGATGAAAATATCTAAGAAAAAGCATCATCTTATGATGCTTTATGTAAGAGATACACAGACACAAGTATGACTATCATAAACTGCTTCAATGCCTTATAATTTTGAAATAACTTGGGCTGCCCTAAAGCAAGGCATAGACCTTAATAAAGAATAAGTCTTTATGACTGTTTCAGTTGATTGCTTTTGAGCAGAGGAAAATGAGAAATCATTATGTGCACTAGTAGAAGCTTTCTTTTAAGTGGCAGTTCAGTTTAATTCATATCACCTTACTCATGACAGTGATAACAAAAAAAGAAACTGAGGACAGATTCCTAGGGATAATTAAGCAGTGTTGATCTCAGGAAAATTGTCTTTTCAATGAAACACTGATTGCATTGTTCATAACAAAACTACCTCAGCATGACAGAACTAATTAGTGACCATCTGAACTTACTTAGCCAAACGAAAAAAGCAATTAAAAATGTCGTCATCACCGAATCTACCACTGAACAGCTGGTTATACTGATAAGCAATACAGCAAGTTAAAGCTACTTTGGAACACAATGGAACTTAATCTGCTTGCTAAGTAGTAATTAGAAAGCAATGAGAGAATATGAGATTACTGTTGAGAAACTGTTATTATGATGCAAACAACTTTCAAAATGCAGCTTAATTTCCTACCTCCCTCCCCTCAAAATTTCTTAAATAAAGAAAGTGGGTGAAAATTTAAATTTTTAAAGAGTGAAACTCATAAAGCCTCTAGAAGGTTCTTCTGTGACTTGAGATGGTTTACGGGTTGCAGAATGCATGGCAGCAGGTATCTTGCTCGCCCTTTGCAATCAGGTTGACCACTGAAATGGACTGGAGCAAAGAGCTCGAAAGTTCTTCCGGTGGACTCCTCAGTCACCTTTCATATGCATTGCTTTAAAAAAGAAATTGGAAAGAACAATCACTAATTTTCTCTTCATATATTGGAAAGGTTTGAGACATTTACAAACAAATTAGGAAATAAATAGTTAGTGAAGTGATATTTGAAGATATTGGTTTTATTTATTGTATCTAATTTATACTGTTAAAATATGGCAAAATAGAAGTTTTACAAGCATTTTGTATTTTATAGTAGAAGGGGTTTTATAGGCATTCACTGAATGTGTATAATAAGCTTTCACTGAGCACGGAAGAAGTGTGTACCTTATGTAAAAAATGATGTAGTGACTTTGTGATAGGATTGAAAAAACCCCAATATAAAAGCTTATCAGCCATAAAATATAATCAGGCATATAATACATACATTGTTTTTTCAAGGTGTTCTTACTGATGGCACATACTCAAACAAACAGCTATGATAATTCTCTCTAGCATGTCAGTCCTTTGCTCTGTTTTTCATGTAAATATGAATTAAATATTTGTGCCTTTGTAAAAGATACACTGATTTATATCAAGAACCCTATTCAAAGGATATTTTTCTGCAAAAGTGTGGGAAACCGTTATGCAATATTTTAATGCATTCTAAGATACTGGATTTCCTAAAATATCCTGCACAGTTTGTTCGTAGACCCAGGGAAACCATGCAAGAAAACACTAACTATTTATTTAAATCAATCTGTAATCAAGGGAAAATTTAATGTTAAATACACACTTAAATGCTACACAGAATATTTCTTTCTATTATACTGGATGACAAATGCAATACTAATTGCAACAGACTGTGTTGGTGCTTAGTAGATTATGGGTCAGATACCTATTCTACAAAATTACTATTTGTTCCACGTCTAGGTTTAGCTACTTCTTTTATGATATCTCCTCATTAGCTCAAGACTTACAAACTATTGCCTGATTTTGATTGATTCCTAGCTTTAGGAAGCAGTTATTTACGAGTAGTATCATGGCTTTTACCCATCATGCTTATACTGAGCCACTTAAAATTTGAGTCCCTCAAGATTTGAACCAAACTTTTCAATATTTTTCAGTTGTTAGTCAGTAGCTGCAGCTGGACAGTTATGATTAAGCAATTGCATTGTGAACTTTTCATGCTTGGCTAATCTTTTAAGGAAAAGGGAAGTCAATCCCAAGATGAATGGGCTGTTTGGACAATAGCCACTAGGAATGAAGTCAGCAGAACTGAGCAGTACCTGGTGGAAAAAATAATTGGTGTGGGAGATCCTGACTACTGACTCATTATGTACTCTGTAACCAATGAATGCTGATTTTCCCTTGTTTGTTAAAATGTATAAATAGTGTAAATTTTTGATGATCAAGGAGCCAGCCTTTTGTGGGTTACCACGTACTCCCTGCTTTGTGCAAACCAGATAAAAAAAATATAAATACCTCACCTTGGTGTGTGAATTGGCGCTCCACACTGGGTAATGAGCTCACATTCAGAACAACCATGCTAATAGAAGGAAACCTGAGCCCAACAAATCCTGTATAGTAGTTTCTCGAGTGATGATCACAGAATCACAGAGTTGGAAGGGACCCACAAAGATCATTGAATCCATCTCTTAAGTGAATGAGCCATATAGGGATCAAACCCACTATCTTGGTGTTATTAGCACCATGTTCTAACTGAGCTAGTGATAATAGTATTAGTATTAACTTAGGTGTTTTTAAAGACAGTGTATATCTCAAAAAAAAAAGGAAAAAGGGCCAGAAAAGAAGGATCTCTGAGCAGTTGTCTAGTTACAGGGTTTATTAGATCCAGAGAACACTGTCACAATCTTTGGAAAATAACAGTTTGTTCAGTTTGCCACAGAGATAAGCAGTAATCTTGAACAGAACTCTGTCCTTCTTACCCCAAGTTAAAAATTACTCTTTAACTTTCATATAACTGATAGAATATCCATAGGCAGTTCTTCTCTAGGCTGGTTCTTTGAAGGTAGGCAAACTTATAAATGAACAATTCATAAAGTCCAATGGCTCTACAGTTCTGAGTAAATTTCCCCACATTATCTAACCAGTTTCTTTTTTATACTAGCTAAACTGTGTTTTGGGCATATATTCACTGCACTTTTGGCCCAATCTGTTTAGCCTACATTCCTGAGTCCTTTCTTCTGCTCTTTCTTCCTTGCATTGCTCCTTCTCTTCACTCTCCTCAGCAGGACCAACATTTATTTTACCTGCCATAACTCCATTTTGCAAAAAGACTGAAGCCACAAAACTACTCTTTCAGGTTCTGTCAACCCTCACAAGATGGGCAAACAGATAGATTGAGAAAGACTGTGTAAAGCTAAGGCACAATGTACTTTTTCTTAGGTTATCAGGCTAAAGCTTTGATTCCTGGTACTGGAGGAGACAGGGCACTCATTACAGTTTAGTACAGGACAACAGGGCAATAGTCTCAATATAATACAAAGTAATGGACTTAGACTCTCTCACTAACATTAGTAAGACACATCTAGAGCAGTAGTATAAATTCCTTGGCAAGCAATATGGAGAGAGATGAGATAGGAAAGAAAGCAGGAGAACAATAATCAGCATCTTCAAGACAAAAGACATACATAATTCTTAACACTCTCAGGAATTCACTTTTTACAGAATTAAATCAGCAAAGGGAATCCTTCCAGTGTCAGATAAGTGAATATACCAGATGAGCTGCCTGTATGTACTAAAAAAAATAATACAAAATAAAATATGGTGAAATTAATAATCTTTTCCATTCATGAAATGCAAATGTTACATAAATTAAACTGTTTAGCTGTAGATTTCTGTCACATAGTTTTGGTAAAATTGCTTTGTTTTCCAGAATGTTCCCTGTAAATGTTTATTTGTTGACTTTTTCTCTGACATTGAAGTGTGCATATTTTCAAGGGTGCTTCTATTGTTAAATTTGGCTTAGTTTCTGTTGATGTTTCTCTGCATTCATTCATATTATGAAGACATTAGAAGAATTATAAACAGATTTTTTTTCCTAGATAAAAAAAAAGTGTAACTACAGTAATAATTTAGTTTAATCTTTCAACTACAGTTGTCAGGTTACACCAAATTGTATGAAAATAATTTGAAGGAAATATGTTGTGCTAATTTTACTGTAATTTGATATAGTTTATTCTAGTATGAATTAATGTCTCAGTTCGTTAATGATTTATATGTGAAACTGTATGGTATTTTGTCTCATTGAGAAAATGAAAACAGATCACATTCATCATATGGCTTAAAGTTTTGTATTGATCCTCTTTCATCTGTTTTAAATATCTTAAATAGAAGAGGTTTTTATTCGCTCTGTGTGAGGGAAAACTTTCTGCTTCCTGCTCTGCTTTAGCCTAATGGACTCACAGGTAGGTGTTTATTTAAACAAGGCAAAAAGTGCCGAAAAATAAATATCTGCCTTTTCTTAGGTTTTAATCATCATAGAAATACTGTTCAGTGATTATTATTTTTGAATGCTAAGAACTTTGGACTTGAACATTTCTAAAAACTTACCTAAAATAAGAAATAATTTGGTTCAAACCCAAATATCTCACACAGAAAAAGTCAAAAGTAGCATGTTTACTATTTCTGGTTTTGTTTGGTTGATGTTGTTTGTCATTAAGTTAATAGCAGTAATAACAGGACAGAGCTGTTGATGGTATTTCACTGGAATGCCTATTCTTTTTAGTGGCTTCTTTTTTAATTTGATTTCCATTGTGTTCAATATTTACCAAAAGTTAATATTTTAAAAAACAACAACAATAAAAATAATAATTGTAAACAGGATCATATTAATGAGTTGATATTAACATTGCAATTAATCTTAATTGAACTCTTGCCTAGGAAGTCCAGTTAGGGATTAAGGATCCATTATTTTGCATATAGAATTGACATGAGGAAAGAGTGATTTCTGCTAGAAAAAGCTGTGTATACACAAGAAATATATGTATACTATATATACATATAGTATACATATATTTCTTGTGTAATTACTGGTTGATTCTGACACCCTGAGCAAACAAGCTTCCCAGGTGAAGTGCTAACCTTTAATAATTAGTGTAATGTAATTAGTAAAGGGTGTATCTCCCACATCATAAAAGGTATTAAAACACAATGAAACCATTAGCAATAGTAACAGAAAAGTAAACTTAAGGTTATCAAGGTTATTCTAACATTATCTTCTGACAATTGTTCTTCATAGAAATATTAAAGTCAGAAAAGGACCTCTGGATGCCTTTTAGGAATAACTTCCAACAAAAATCGTATCACAAAGGGCTTATCTAATTGAGTTTGAAAGCTCCAGATAAGATAGCCCTATGAGGGTACCCAAATACATAAACTACTACATTCTAAGCCCACCATATGTTTTTTTAGGTTTACATTTCCTTATTTAGCTTTGAAGAATGTCAGTGGTCAAGCCTCTAGGTCATGACTGCATTTTAACACGGTGAAACATGAATCTTACAAGAGAAATCACTGACTTGTCAGCAAATGGTTGAAAAGAGATGTAAAGTCTTAAGCTATTATTGATTTTTTTCCTTTCTTTCTTTAATATTAAAAATGCTAGAGAACAATGTGATTTGAATTTTGATATGTAAAATTTAACAAGATTTCCATAAGTCAAAATACAAACAGTATTTTAAATGTAGTACTTATCTGGTGTCAATTGCACAAGTTCTATTAAGATAACAATGCACATAAGAAAGCTATTCCTGTTGACTGAAGAGATTATAAATTCTAAATACTGTTCAAAAACACATGATATAAATAAAATAAGGGGTATTATAAAATATTTTTCAATAAAACAAAGACTACAGAGACGGTTGTTTTATTCAATTGCTATTTTAAGGGCTTTAGAGAGTTATAGATGACTATGACACAATATAGTTTAACTGGAGAGACTTTTAGTGGAAGCAGCCATTTTCGACGTTTATTGAGGTATTCCACCTCCCCCTATCTTTACTTGATTTTCATATATACTGAGAACAATATAATTAGCTTATTAACAGACAAGGTGTCATTTTAACAGATGGTTGTGTGTGAAAATCAAGACCATGAATGAACATCATATGTATTTACTGATAGCATGAGTCCCACTAGAAAACACCCAAACACCTGGCTGTCCTAAGGTTAGCAGCCTATGGTTTGAGGGGATGTGCCATCACTAATCTATTGTTTTGACAGAGATGTTTACATGAAGACTCATCACTCAATCACTTAAAAAAAGGGAAAGATTCTAACAGAGAGAAAATAAATTATAAATTAAAATTTTACTTTATAAAATTACACTAACTAGGTAAAATGGTTGGAGCCAAGGGCTTTCGCTTTCTGAAGATTACTAATTTAGAGTTTTCATGGTAGCTTATAGGCACCTTGCTGCAAACAACTGTAAGCTTAAGATATTGCTGTATTCCTCCTCTAAGGAGTTCTGACCAACTCATTTTCTGTCCATTTAAAATGCTTTCAGCTATAATAAATAAGAAGCTTTTCTCAGTGGTCAAATGGCACAGCATATGGATTGGGGGGAGATTCTTGCCACAGGAAAGTTATTACATTTAAGGCTAAATATTTTTGTAATGCACTAGAAGAATTTTATCTAATAATTTTTCTCTAACAAAACAGTCTCTAATATCATTGACCTAACCAACATTTTTTTTCTATTTACTTTAATATAATTAAATAACAGCAGAGGATGAGCCTTTTCCTAATCAATACACATAGCTATCTCCATTATAAATTCTGTTTTAATAGAAAATAAATTTTCAGCAGAATGTATACATGTATAGATCTTAATATTTTATTGATCCATATATTTATCGACTTAGAATTTTGATTTCTTATCTTATAATTAAGTCATTACAATTTTAAGAAAGGAAAACACCTGCAAAAATTATTTTATGATATTTGTATAGTTATCTGCTTATTTTGTGTTATGTGCAAAATTTTAAACCTATGATTCTATGGTGATTATATTTTTTGATACTCTCTTACAAATTCTGTACACACTATAATGATAATGAATTGCAAATGTAATAATGGCAAATGACATTATTATCCACTTAAGAGGACCAAACAAAAAACTACTTAAAATAAATGTAACCTTTGTTGAAAGTATGTATTGTAATAAAGCATTTTTGAGGTGCTAATGATGAGGAAATTGTCTAAGGTACATGCGTTTTTATTTCGAGCACTAATTGAAAGTATTTGTCCTTTACAGTAAAAATTAACATAAGTTTTCTAACTCTTCCACATTCTAGTTTTTGTTTATTATCAGTCCATAATATTGCTCACTGAGAGTCTATCAAGTATGAGTAGACCGCAAAATAACTGAGTAATAAGCTAACACTTAATAAATATGTAATTCTTATTAATAATGTAGTTCTTATTAATAACTTAATAAATAGTTTCACAGAAGCCTTATAATGTGCAGTTCATGATAGCAAGTGATCCAGTCCATAAAATGGAGTGACTAACTTCCTCTTTATTCTAATGTATTTCTTTATTAACTTTACCTAAATTTAGCTACATACAAGGTATGTCTCTAGGTGAGAAATACAGCTGTCTTCACCAACATTTTCCAATTCTCTGTGGTCAGATGTAACATTTTGCTAAAACCTTCCCATCTGACTCCTACATCTAGAGTAGCAATAGTTACTCTTGGAGATGCTATTGACTACAGAAGTAATCTTAGACTAGACATCTAACTCTATATGACAAATTACTTGCAACTTAAGAACGTAATTGTATTAATCTACTCATAAAGATTGTTTCCCATCATATGGAGCTGTAACATCCTGGACATTTTAAATAATTGGGTGGATGCAGTAAACCAATACAGATTACAATATAATTTCATTATTTAGTTATTATTTCTTTTCATTTCTGAGATTTTTTAATAAATTAAAAGAAAAATACAAAGACTACTACAGTCTTAGAAACTGAAAATGAATTTATTTATGCAAGAAGCAGTACATTTTCACATTTTTTCACTGATACTCACATCTTTGCAAATAGTCCCTGAACACTCTTTCTTATTTCCTATGTAAAGTTGTTAATTGTTATGAAAGTTTTTTACATTGCTATTTAAATTACAGGTTTTCTGGAGCATGAAGTAAACAAGGTCCCACTAGATTAGATATATATATCTGTCAAAAAAAACCTTCAATGTAAAACTCCTTAAAAGAGTTTAATTGCAGTATGACTGAAGACCCAACTCATAATTGTGATTAGAAACCCAGGCTATGGGTTGCATGTAATGTCAAGATGTGAACAACCAGGGGGAGCTGCAGCGGTGGCTCCATAAGAAGACGTCAGGGGCTGCCCTGCACTGGACACTGCCCATTCCAGCCATCTCTGCAATGGGCCCACTGGAAGACACAGATAAGCCCATCAGTCAAATGTGTGGTGCCTCTGGAAAAAACAGTTTAACAAACAGCACAACACTGTGCAGGCAGTGAGTGGGGAAAAAAGGTAAGAGAAACAATCTAGCAGAGACCAGGGTCAGAGAGGAAGGAGGAGGAAGAGGTGCTTCAGGTGCTGGAGCAGAGATTCTTCTGCAGACTGTGGAGAGGAGCATGATGAAGCAAATATTCAAATTGCAGCTTGTGGAGGACCAGAACAGGCAGATATTCCCTGATAAACTGCTGTCCATGCCCACACTTGAGCAAATATATCCTGAAGGACCGTAGTCCATGGGAAAGACCCAGGTAAGGGCAGGCATGACAGAAGCAGTGGCAGAGAGCTACTGTTACGAGATGACCACAACTCCTCACTCTCTATTCCCCTGCACCACTTCAAGTGGGAGCCAGAGGAGATGAAAATGAAGGACTGAAGGTGAGACTGGGGAAAAGGGAGTGGTGGGTGAAGGTGTCAAGTTTTTATATTTTTTCCTCACCATCCAACTTTAATTGGCAATAAATTAAATTAATTTTCCCGGCATTAATTCTAATTTCCTGTAAGAGTAATTAGTAAGTGATTTTCCTGTCTTTATCATAACCCATGAGCCTTTCCATCTTATATTCTCTCCCTGTCATGTTGAGTGGGTGGGCGTATGGCAGTCAGCCAAGGTCAGCCCAACACAGTCTGTTATTTATGATACTGGCCATATCAATAAGTCATATATGTCACTATTTTTGTGTTAGTTCTATTTTATGTTTATATCTTTTTAAATTCTATGAAACTGTTCCACAGATGAATTATAATTTTCTGTATGAAATCTAATAAACTACTCTAGAAAACTGCAAAACACTTATAAAGTGTATTTTCCTGACTATTTAATAATAAACTTTAATACTTCACTATTGCTTTATAAAATGATTTGTGAGCCCACTTGTTCAGTGTAAAACTAGGTATTTTATTGATATGACTTTGAAGGCAGGATGCAGAGGCAGTGTTTCTTTTTCCCTTTCTTCACAAGATATTAATTTTCTCTGCTTCACCTCTCTGTTTGACCTTTCTTAGGCTTTTTCTATGAGATGGATCCAGGAGGAAGCTACTGGATTTTGTGAATATTAATGAAGATAGCTCAAAATTTCTACCTCTTAAGAGGCAAGAAAAAATATGCAGTACTATAGTTAACAAGTGTATTTCCATGGGGACTAAGAACTTGATTTAATTTATTTAATTGGAAAATTAAAGGAAATAAAGGTACAATTCCCATGGTTCAAGGATTTGAAACGCACTAATATGCTTTTTGAAAAATAAGAATTCTCATGATATGAACTAGATTTAAACATCATAAATTGTGGGTCCATCTGCAATTCCATTTACATGACAGTAAGGCTGGAATAATAAAGTGAAAATTAATACAATTGCTATTCAGTATCCATTATCATACACAGTATGTAACTTGAACTTATGTGAGGCTTAAATTTCAGTGATGTTAGGAAAACTTTTAGTCATTATTATTTTAATCACAGCCATAGATGTTACCTTTAAAATAGAATAATTAAAAATATAAGTTCTTTTAATTTTTTTTAATGTTCACGTATTAAAAATGTAAGATATTAAAATAATAAATTTAGAACTAATTTTGCAAAATTTTTAGTTAATCAGCTAATATCTGTCAGTCTACCTATGTTGCAATATTAATTGAGCTCTGATAAAAGCCTACCTAGGATAAAGTTGTGCTTATGTGTATATATTGTCATGGCCTGACAAGACAGCTTTCAAAAAGCTTGGTGTTTTTTTGATGTTGCTACTAATGTTGCTACATCACTACCGGAAAAAGGTGGTTAAGCTTAGGGCTTAAATTTGATCAGCAGGATCTTTATCAGAGATCACATATAACAAATGAGGATCTCTGTCTAACACAATATCAAACTGAACTTGTGAATTTGTATCTAAAAGTTGAATTTCATTAATTACACAGTCTCTGTAGAATTTTAATGAAATTTCTAAAAAACATATGGCAGTTAGTATTTCACCACTATTGGGTTTTCTTTTTGTGAGTGTCACAGCTGTTCATGTTCATCTGCCATGCAAATGTGAAAAATTGTTTAAAGTCCATTACCTAAGAGCAGCCTTGGCTGCAGTGAGCATGGAATGATAAAGTTCAAGGTCTTTAGGGCAGCCAGGAGAGCACACAGCCAGCTTGCTATCCTGGACCTCTGGAGAGTTTGGCCTCTACAGGGATCTACTTAGTACAGTGCCATGAGACAGAGCCCTGGAGGGAAGTGCGACCCAAGAAAGCAGGTTGAAGTCGATGATCACCTCCTCTGAGCTCAGGAATGATGCATCCCAAAAAAGCGGAAGTCAGGCAAAAATGCCAAGAAGACTGCATGGATGAACAAGCAGTTCCTGGATAAACTCAAGCAGAAAAAGGAAGTTTGCAGAGAGTGGAAGGAACGGCAGGTAGTCCTGAAGGAATACAGAGAGATTGTCCAAGTAGATATTAGTACAAAATTGGTACAAAAAAGGCGTCATTCCTAAAGTCTGCTCTAGGTAGTACTGGAAGGCTGCTGCAAGGTCTCCACAAAGCTTTCTCTTCTCCAGCTCGAACAACCCCAGTTCTCTTAGTCCATCTTCATAGCAAAGGTGATCCAGTTCTCAGATCATCTTAATTTTGTGGATTGGAAGCCTGAATGCAGGTGTTAATGTCACCCATTTTACTTTTCTTTCTGGAAAACACTCCCATCTCTTTAAGTATCCACTGACTTACTTTCCTCAGCCTCATCCAATAGAATATAGTTATTTGTGGTTCAAAATGAAACTGGCTGGGTAATCTAAGACATTATATTAAGTTCTTGTTAGTATTTTTCTGCTAATTTTTTCTACTTAAAAAAAAACAAACCCAGAAGCGTTTTTTGAGCTATCTTGGAAAGAGAAAAGAACCTTTATTTAGTTAATTTTCTTGTTCTGGTTACCTGGTAAATGTATAAGAATTTGATGCCTGGAAAAAACACCAACCATGTATAGGTGCCTAAGTCATATAGTAGATGTTAAAGGGAAAACACATGAAATTCTGCTTCTCCACAGAACCTGAAATTTCTTCTTCATTTGAGAGCCACAGTAAAACTTGTTTAAACCATCAAATCTCTTCCAGTCTTTGGCAAATGGGTACAGAGAATTAGTCTTGTTACTCTTTTCTAAGACATTCAATGAATGAAATGGTGTCTACCAATATCATAGGCTGCCTATTCTATTAACTCCTCCAGAGAACCAAGTAACTGAATACTGACAGATTTGTCCTTAATTAGAATACAGGATAAAATATGAAAAATAATAGAAAATATTGCACTACTGACCCCTAAAAATTTATAGAAAGAGAAAAATACCATCTAAAATTTGTAATACCCTAAGTATCATTATCTTTTTGCCATTAGAATATGACCTTTAACATTTACATCTCAATAATTAATAAGTGTTATTTCAGGAAGTAGTAGAAATGTAGCCCATTCATTACCATCCATCCATTCTTTTGGTTTTACTAAAGATATATCAGTGAGTAGTGTACATATGGGGGGAGGGAAGAGAGAAAGTTCCATGTTCTTTCTGATGTCAACTAGTAATTAAAGAAATCTGAGTGAACACTCAGCTACCCATAGGGATGCAAGGAAATGACTGAACATAGTTTAGGCGAGGTTTGAGTATGTAATTTATTTATGAACTAATGCATTAATTCATGAGAATCTGGAGGTGGTATGGGGATTACGGCTTTCTACTCTATAATCTTTCCTTGGGAAATGTATAGTTCAGTAGTCTTAGTCAGCAGGTGATTAAAACAGTCGGTCTGAAGCCAGCTTGGTTTGCTTTCTTTGCTTACATGTACCTCTGAGCCAAATGTGAGGTACTGACATCAGTCTGTCATAATAGATCTGCAGAATGAGGATTTAGACCATCCTTTGAAAATGCTCTAGACTATAATTTACCCCAAGTAAACCCTTTTTTCTTTTTTTTTTTTTCCAACACAGATCAACCATTTACCTCATTAGAATAAAAAATTAAAAATGTAAACACGTGACAAGTCTTGCAACGTGTGAAAAAGTAACTAGCAGAAAAGCATCAAAGAAAAAAAAATCTATTTTTTGTTTTAAAAAGACATCTAAAAAGTGCTAAAGACTTTCAGAAACCTTTTTCTTCTTTTGCTGAGATCAATGTATAATATCTTTATGTCTTCAGTTACCTGTCTTTGTCCTTTAACTAAATAGCAAACCAAGGGACAAGAGACTGCACTTCTATAAAGGTGGGGTAGAAAAAAAAGGCTAAAGCATCATTCATGCTTGCTCCAAGGTTATGCTATAGCTTTTGATTTATAAGTACAGAAAAATACACAAGATTATTATTTTTAGACTCAAGTATTTGATATTGGGTTCTTTTCATTTTTTTTTTCTTGTATGTTTGGGACTGTCAAATCAAATCATTGACAACTCTTTATGGATTGACTCCAAAACTAGAACTACCTGAAAAAAAACAGTTACTGAAGAGAAATCTTTGAAGTTCTTCTAAGCATGAAGTTCAAATTCTGTAACTACTGTAGAAGAAAAGAATGAAGATAACCATGCCAGTGCTCTATTTCTCCTTTTTATAACTATGAATTTTAGTTATGCTGACAAAGTACAGCTCAGGTAAGCGAACAGTGAGATGAACTGAAAATCGATTGTTAGGCAGCACCTTGAGAGTTGTGAACAGTTGCATAAAGTCCATTTGAAGACAAATAAATAGTGGTGTATCTCAAGAGTGAGTGCTGGGTCCAATACTGTTCAGCTCTTCAGTAATGACATGGACATTGCAACAGAGGGCATTCTCATCAAATTTGCAGAAAATGCAAAACTGACTGGCTGGAGGAGAAATTTATCATCAGTGCACTTCAGGAACTTCCTGGCTTGGTTATGTTTGGCTGAGTTTTCCCTCCAGAAGATACTGTGTTTGTAATGGCTTTAAAGGAAAAGAAATACCTCAGTGGGAAAAAGGTTAAGACTGCTTGAATACCCCCCTCCCTCCTCCACAACTGGAAAGGGGAAAAACAAATAAAAACAAACCATAAGATATTAAAAATACCAGAATCACAATTTACTAAAGAAGATAGCAATAAACACATCAATAAAAAGAAAATTGTAAAAGAGAGGGCATCATTTAACCTAAAAAGGCAAGAACAAAACACAATGGCTGCTGTTCCCAAGCAACTGCACGTGCTTCCCTTGGAAAAAAGGCAAGATCGTTGTTTTGACCTCTTGAGAATATTTCTTCTATGCATCTAATCAGAGTACGTCAAAAACCATAAGCCTTTTGTCGAGAAAGTCTTGTTGAGAAAGCTTTTTGGGGCCTTGCAGCCGGGAAGAGCAAGAAGAGCTCCATGCGTTTCTGCTCCCTGTTTTCAAAGGGCACAATGTTACTTCCCTTCCATGAACAGGGCAAACCAAAAAAAAGCTCCACTTCCTGTGTCTCGTGTTCCCTGTTGAAAACTGTCTCTCCTTGGCCCCCAACCCTGCCATGCTCACAATTCCATAATGGTATTGAATATTCAACACCGAAGCTCTACCTTCCTTGCTTTGTAACCATAGCAGTGTGGTTGAACACCCTCATGAGAACCAGGGCCTGCAAAGTTGAAGTTGTTTCCTGAGGCTTAGGCTTAGGCACGTTTCAAGGGATGGGACATCCACAGCTTCCCTGGGGAACCTGTTCCAGTGCCTCACCATCCTCACAGTAAAGAATTTCTTCCTAACATCCTACCAGAACCTCCCCTCTTTCAGTTTAAAGCCGTCACCCCTGTCCTCACCACTACATGTAAAAGGTCTCTGTCCAGCTTTCTTCTCAACTCCATTTAGGTACTGGAAGGTTCTAGAGAGTGTCCCCAGACCCTCTTTAGGTTGAACAAAACATAGAGGTTTGATAAGAAAGGTACTCTAGTCCTTTACTGATCTAGTGGCATTCTTCTGGACTTGTTCAAACAGGCCCATATCCTTCTTATGTGATGGTCCTCAGAGCTGGATCAAGTATTCCAGGTGACATCACGAGAGGTGAGTAGAGGGGGAAAATCACCTCTCTTAATCTTGTTTTGAAGCAGCTCAGGATACAGTCAGCCTTCTGAGCTGCAAGCACACATTGCCAGCACACATACAATTTTTCAGCCACTAATACCTACAAGTTCTCTGCAGGGCTGCTCTCAACCCGCTCACTGCCCAGTCTGTACTTGTGCTTGGGCATGTCCCAACCCAGGGGCAGAATCTTGCACTTGACGTTGTTAACTTCATGAGGTTTGCATGGGCTCATCTATCTAGCCTGTCAAGGTACCTCTGGATGATATTACTTCCCCCCCTTCCCTCTAGAGTATCAACCACACCACACAGGTTGGTGTCACCCACAAACTTGCTAAGAGTGCACTGAATCCCACTGTCCATGTCCCTGACAAATATTGAAATAATTCTTGTCCCAATCAGACCTCAGAGGACCGTCACTGGTCATTGATATCCTCCCAGATATCAAGCCACAGACTGCAACTCCTTTGAGTCTGACCATCCTGCCATTTCCTTATCTACCAAGTCACAAATCTACAAACGTCAGAAGCTAAGTGAGAACCCTGACTTCAGACTTTGCAGGTGGATGGCAAGCTTGCTTCTAAACCTGAGGTGACAGACTCAATCAACTCATGAAACAAAGGAGACTGAACTCTTGTCGCTGCTCATAGCAGGAGGAATCCTCCCCTTCCTCCTGAAGTGCCACTACATAACAGGTAAGATGCTTTGGGCTTGGAGAATGACAGGAGAGTTAGTATCAGGCTAGAATCAGGAAAGACCAGCCATAGAAAGCTGGTCTAAACACCCACATGCTTTGCAACTACTGTCACCAAAACTGTATGTTAGTAACTTTCTAACTGAAGATTCTTTGCCAGGAGGCACCAAAGAGCCTATCTGTTGCCCAGACAATACCTCTAGAGAAAGCTAAAGCCTGCTGGGAGCTTATATGTGTGACATCACAGAGAGGTGCCAAGCCTGGTAAGGGCTGCAGACTATCACCTGTTTATACTGTTCCAAGTAGGGTTGAATGATGCTGCAGTAAGGCAATTCAGAAATATGAAAAGAATCTTTACCTTCCTTAGAATTACATGTTTACCTGAAGAAGGCACACATAGTGTTTACAGTGTCAGTCACATGCTAATTTGGGGACATCCAGCATTCAATAGTAGGTGTTGAACTGTTGTAGATCAGTGACTATCAGATGTCACCCTTCAGAGTAACCCTTCAACACATCTGCTAGCCTGAAGGAAGTTCTGCACAGACTTTTCTGAAAGAGTTGTCTATACCATTAAACAATATGGCATAGACCATGTCTTAGGTGCATTAAGCAATGGTGAACTGACATAGTTGATTCAAACAGCTCTTTATATTGATTACAGCTCATATATATATAGTCTACTTATATATACGTTTGTCTGATCTGCCAGATATTGTGGCATTTCTTTGCTGTTTCCTAGCTTTATGTCACTATCAAACCCAATATCAAAGATCTCCTTGTGACACATCAACATTTTAGTCCTTAGGGGGAAGTAAAATGATTTTATAAAAACACCTCCAAGTTATTATTGAAGATGGAAGAGAATCATATACAAAACATCAAATATTCATATTTAAAACTTGGATTAAACTAAGATATTTCAAATTTTTTTTCTGAATGAAAATGGAAGGAGCTATACTATAGGATTGTGGAAAATTTAACAGTAAATGTGGCATCTTGATAGCATTCAGATCGGAATATCTATTCTACCTAAACTAGACTAGGACTTTGGAGTAATAATCTAAAATGCAGAGAACACTTCCATTTAGAGAAATTTTCTCAATGATAAATCTATGTACCAATAACGTCTATGGGTGTCTCAGGCTGTCACTCCAGCACTTTTCTCAATCATTGGTAATACAATACTAGGATTGTTTTGTTTGGGGCTTTTTTTAGCAATCAATCTCGATTCTCAGATATAACCCATCTGAGGCTATGCTCAATACACTTCCCAACAGCTTCAGCCTGGAATCATCATTAGACATATATCCTAGTGTTGATGTCTAGCACTAGGGATATTGTCACTGACAGATACGTTGCAAGCATTTAATTATAATTAAATACGAACCCGACCAAGCTGTGTTCAGCTACATTATAATGTGATTAAAGGCTTGCTCTAAGAAATAGTCAGGATCTGCTTGGCTAGTTCTACTTTCTAATCTTCTAAGAAAGGATTAACATTAAAAAATAGTCTCATTATTTCTCTGCTCGTTCATTTCAAGGCGCAAATAATATTTGAAGATTAGAAAGCTTACTTCGTCATTGATGTTGCACAAGCTAACGCAGTATTTTCACATAATAATTTTATGATTGTAGTGTATTTTATATATAGCTGCATTTACTGCTGCTATTCAGATTTGTTGTGAATTCTTTGGAGCTTTTTGCCACTATGTGCAGGTCTGTCTTGCTGTCTGATCCATACATTAAAATTGACTGAATATTCCATTACTCTCCCTTTGTTTAATCTAATCTGTTTTCCGTATCTTAACCAGATCATTTCAAATTATTTCCAAGCACATGCATATGCACTCAAAGTTTGATTGTTGTTAATAAAAACAATAATTAATTTCCCTTCAAAAAAAGAAAGATACAATCAGAAATATTTATTTGTCATACGGAAAAAAATCAGAGAGATTATTTTAATCCTAGTATATTTAGCATTGTTGCTGATTATTAATGTATTCAAATGAAATGTGATAGTTTTACATTTTTAAGATGCTTGATATTTAATATGCATTCTTAAATGCTTTGACAATTAGGCAATTGAGTTAATTAATTAACTAACACTTTGCCAATTTTCCCCAAAGTTTAGGAAATAACTCACCTAAAGTTGTTTTTCAGTTAAAATGAATCAAGTTTGTGTGAAAAAAATTATTTAATTGAGCATCTGTATTTCCAAGACAGAAGTTTAAAAGCTTCATTTAACATTCACTGGACAGAAATGTAGTTCCAGGAGATGTTACTTTAAATACTATCCCTTGTCTAATGGAAAGATGAAATAAAACTATGAAGTTATTTTTAAGCATTTGTGAAGAGGGAAAAACATACACTATACTTTTAGACAAAAAAAGGGAGTTAAAAGTTGGCATATTCATAGACCTGGTTTTCTTAGGTATGTAGCTGAAGTTAGAATAGCAAGATGAGAATTTATCTTGAAAAAGGATAATTTGTTCTGTTGTATTCATTGTAAAGCTGGGCTCATTGCTCCAATGAAAGTTCTTGATGAAAGTACAAAGGGCGTTGTATCTAAAAGTTTTGTTGAGTCAAAGTTTATGTTCCTGTTATCACCCTTTAATACCATTTTCTTTAAATATTGGTCTTATATTTGCAAAGTCTTTATACACACATTCTTTTCAAATAGCATTTAGTACACCCATGAGTAAAAAAATATTCATATTTAGTACAAATTCTAAGTACTTTTGGAGAATACTTTTGGGAAACAGACTGACTTAAAATGTACTTCAATTTGAAACTATGATTTCTGTACAGGCTATTCTGGAAGTACCATGCAAAGTAAAGCTTAAGAATAGGGCTAGCTTTCTGCATATGATTGGAGAAACCAAAATTATGTTTCCCTTGGCGCATCTGCAAAAGACAGGACTTAAAAAATAAACTCTTTCTGCAGGCTATTGAAATTAAGCACAGTGATCTCATACAAAGCACAGTGCAGCTGGTATCATGGGATGAAGAGAGTTGAATATTTTCTAATGGAAAAATGAAGTCAGACCAAGCTTGCCTCCCTTCTTTCACAGAATAATTATGTAAACTACAAAGCTCTATTACAGACAATGTTTATAATTTACAACTGTTTTTCCCTAAATTTTAAATAAAGCTTGTTAACAGTTGATATCAAGCCGACATATTTCCTACAGATGCCACCAACAATGAACAATCAAAAATCTGTTTCTGTTGTTTCTTTCATAATTATGTCAAATTGTGGTATCCTGTAATAAAATCAACATAATGAACAAACACCATTACATGTTGATAAACATCATAGTCTTTCAATTTCAAGAAAAAAATGATGGCATACGAAGTAGTTGAGAAATTAATGTATTTCTCTACAATGATGCACAGAACTTGATTATAAGAATTTTCAAGTTTAGATCATTTTATGGCATAGAATGTTTTCCTGCTCTGTCGATTTATCTAAGATGTCTAAGGAATTTGTGAATCTCTGCTTTATGACACAGGATGTCAGTCTAAAAAAAAACATGTGCATGTGTGTGTGTGTATATATATATATGTATATATATCCATCCATCCCTCCAGTAGCTGGGCTCAGACACCCCATCTGCCCAGCAGTTGCCATTGAATGCCAGGCTCCCCAGCTGGTACCACTCGTATACACAATCTGCCAAGGCTGCAGACCCACTCCAGTTTCCCGTATAAAGACTCCCTTACTCACTCTCAGCCCTTCACCCCCACACACAGAGGTGACTGGCAGCTGAACAAGTCTTCCCCAAACCCAGTAAGGAAGATAATGATGTAACTGCTGCAGCCAAGGTGCTGTGCTGCAAGGCATGAAAAGAATGGCATAAGAGGCTAGAGACTTACAGATGTCAGCCAAAGGAGAGGTGCTCCTGCCAAATTTATGATCTATTTTCAACTTGTTGCTACTAAAGTGGGATTCTTTTACCTGGTGTGCAAGAGCTGATCAACTCACCAAGTCAGAATATTTTATTTTATTACAGTTTCTCAGAATAGGATGGCAGGCATCTAACACAGTTGGCTCACCTCCTAGGAAACAAGCACATTCTTTTATACAAAAAGGTAACAAGGAAAGAATCATGCTAACAGAGGTGATTGTTCACTCATACTTGATCATGCTTATGACAAAATTCCTAGTGCATATGTGCTGATCTTGGTCCTGTTCATTATATATATCATACATAAATATACAAATTCTCTTGGGTTTATAGGGTTTTTTTTGTATAATCATCTAAGGTTATATTTTCATCTTCTTAGCTATCACCAAGTTAGTATTTGACCTTATACCCTAATGCAGCTTCTGCTTGAACCTCTTCAAACAAATAGTTGTTCACGGGATCTCTCCACTTAACTTTCCAATCCTGGGGACTCTTCATTCCTACATTACTCTGGCCCTTGCTGTATGGTTTCAAAACAAGTTTACAGTTTCTAGAGAATTTTTGTGAAATTTGATGACTTTCTAACTTCATTTGACATCAAACTTGTTTCAAGTTTCAACATGGAGATGTCCAAGTGACACACGGCTTTGCCATTTTGACTTTTGGGGGTTCATGAGTCAGTTCAGCTTCCTGGAATTTCTTTTCAAGGCTTTATCACCACTGACTGTATACATAGGCACTGACTCTTCTAAACTTCTATATGAATGATTATTTTATTTTCATGCACAGTCAAGGAGAAGAACATATTTTATCCAATAATTAATTGGGTGGGCAACTTCCACTGGAAACATGAGATCAGTATGAAGCCAATACATTTTCATAACACATTTCCAAGAAATTCCTCTCCCTGCCAAATGGTATGGAAGTGATGAATACCCATCTTCCTTGATGTGGAACAAAGTACAACTACAAGAACATAAATAGAAAGACCTTAATGGTTATATATTTTCTGATGAGAAGTGTCCTGTCGGAACTCTTTTGGTATTTTATATAAAAAAATCAATGGTGGACGTTTGTCTCGCATACTTTTTAAAATATCTCACATGGGGAATTTCCCAGCATCCTTAGATCACTAAACATTCCTTATAGTTGGAATTGCAAATATGTATTTTATGGATGGGTTTGATAATGAAACAATTTCCTCATGTGCTATCCACACAGTGGGTATGACAAATGATTCATTACCTTCTTTACATCAACTCTTTACATTTTCAAAATATGTCACCGTGTTCTTTCTTCTCCCCAGGTCAACATCTTGTTTACTTTTTCATCATGCATAATATTTTCTAATTTTTTTCAGTCATTTTACTCTCTAATTTCTATATCTTTTGAAAAAGTTTTATATTGGACAAAAACCTCAGCCTTTGTTTTTTTTAATCAACACTAGAGAACATAACAGCTTATTTACCTCTTGCATCTCATATATGATACTACTATTGACTAGCCTTACAAAGGCATCTCATTTTATGATCTCTTATATCTCATATATCTTCTTCTGCTTTTTCTTTTTAGTTGAAAATGATGAAAATGAAGTGATTTCATCTTGACCCTATTTAAAGACAGTGTTAAAAGCCTTCTTAAAATTAAAAATCACATATTTATTCCTTTCTCCTTACCCAGGAAAGTCTTTCATTTTATCAGAATTGTTTGAGTTTGGTCTGGTTTACAGAATACCTTAATAAAAAATATCTACTGTTCTCAGGGGCACTGCTGTTGCTGTGAGTAAAACATGTTTTAGTATCTGCTCTGATATGTACATGATGTTCTTAATTAATTAGTCTCAATATAGTTGAGTAGCCATTATGATAAAAAGGGGAACTTGCTCACAAAACAATTAGAGAAATAATTCTAGATTTCCTCGCAGCCATTGTACTTTTATCCTTAAACTATGAAGTTAGACGGTTATTAGACATGTAGACTGAAGCTAGCCATCTAATTTATTGAGAGAAGATCAGTAAGCAAAAGTGCATGTTCATATAGATGTATATATATTCATATAAATGTGCTATGCATTGTGCATCTTTTTACTTACAGCATTCTTAAATTGGCAGATAATTCAACAAAATTCATTACTAAGTAGGTAAAAAAACACTCTGTTTTCTGTATCTCCTCCATTCCCTGAGCAAGCATTATATCTATGACTCTGACCAAAAGTATATTTAGCCATTTTTTTCTCAAAAGACTCAAAAAATAGAATATTTAATGATTCACTGTTCTGCTTCGAGCTGTAGATAATCTCAATTTCTCTGAACACAGTTCTAAATCTTCATTATTTATTTCAATCCAGACAGAAATTACAATTCTACTAATTTTTTTAAAAAAGTTAAGTCTTGTTTTCTTCCCCCTCTCTAGTTTCCCCTGTAGGCATCAACTTCACTTTTATCTTCTGTGTCAGAAAATCTGTCTGACATCTTTGCATATCAGAGCTGTTCTCGTTGTTGTCTTATATCTCATGTTGTATTTTCAAAAATATGGAGACTAGAAAGCACGTAGGCTAAATCTTAGTAAACATTTCATTGCCCTGATATGACATTACAAAGAACTAAGAGTGACATTCTATTTTCTCATTTAATTCTTGTATGATTTTACATATCAATCACTTTATTTTTAAAATTATTATTATTAGTAGATTTATTTATTATTATTATTAGTAGTAGTAGTAGTAGTAGTCCTTTCTTCCATTCTTTGCAGAGACTTTAATATTACAGTAGTAACATTTATACTGTTATCTGTATCAATTACTGAAATCATTACATGATGTGTAGCCAGACCCGCTCACTCAGTCTGAGCTAGAATATATTTTGGCATGTCTTCCAGGGTGAAGATTCTTGTACATTTTGCATGGAGATGGGTGTGTATTTAACTTTTTTATAACTCAATGAACAAAGAGTCAAGACAAGATGTAGTATCAGCAGAGTACCATCACAATAATTATAAGGCCTCTGAACCAGTCTGTCCAGCCAGGAACTGCAAACAGGAGAACAAGCTGTCCATTGTCACTTATATACATTAGCAATATTTAGGGAAATGGTTAGGAAGTATTATTATGAAATTGTGAAATATTTTGACTATACTGTCTTGATATTTCATGAGATCTTAGATTGACTTTTGCCTTTAATTTTGTACAGGTTTGAGGAAGTCTTATTATTGCATTACAGATACTCAGAGCTTCAGATAAGTGTTTGTGTACTGTTTCAGATAAGGAAACTGAAATGAAACAAGGCTTCTCCTCAAACAGGGCAGGAAATTTGCTGAGTTCCTTACTCTTTTTCCAAAGAGAAGTAGTGACAATTTGACAAGTGAAATGCATTAGTGCAGTGTAGGATGTTTTTTAAGTTTCCTAGTCAAGTGTCATAAAGTTTATTATAGTTTATATTTTTGTCAATCTACTACCTAGAGATAGAGAAGAAAATATCCATGGTAACTAATGGGGAAGAATGGTGTCATGTTTCACCTGCATTCTGTTTTTTCTAGATATCTCAGATTATTGAATTTATACTGAAAAGTCTTGCCTGATTTTGACTGTTTTTATTCAAGACACAATTTTCAAAGTTCAGCTGATGGTAATTAATAATAATCTTTCTGACTAATAAATATTTGATAATTTTATTTGAGTTAAGGTTTTATTTGTGAGGGCTTTTTTTCCCCAACTATAGATTAAAATTGATGTTACTGATTTTGCTATGTGCAGATTAAAACTAAAATGCTTACTTCACAAGCAAGTTCACACGATGAGCTGATTGAAAACTAAGCTGTATCTGAAATAACTTTTTAATGTTTCTTGTATCAAGAAAAATAAGGCTGAAAAAATATCTTCTGACTAGAAACTAGAAAACAGTAAGAAAAATACCATTTTAAGTGCCTTGAAGTGATGTTGAAATGGAGTTCTTTAGAAAGTGAATATGATGAGAAAACATATTTTGAGGATAGGAGATTTTCCCATAGCTGCTAAACCAAGAATTGGGTTTTCTCTCCCACCCACCTTCAATTATTGAGAAAGTAAGAATGATGATGTTCCTATCGATGTGCTTTAAATCACTTATCATAAGATACATTAAAAGTGTTAACTCAATATTAAGGCTTTATTTTTTGTGCTATGTCCTACTTGTACATTAAAATTTACTAACTAAATTTTCTCATTTATTTTGGTTGGCGAAAAGTATGTTACAGGTGAATTAATTATCTATGATTTTTGTAATATACTATGGCTAGTGCCTGGTAGGAGTAAAAATGACAGACTGTAGATTCCAAAAGATATTGATAACATCTATGATAGTTAATATTTGAATGAAAAAGAGAAATAGTATAGACAATCCTATGTTGCTTTATATTCTGGGAACCCTGAAGAAGACAGCATCAAGTGGTAAGGCACCTCTGATAAGAGCAAGGTTGCTCTGATCCTCTCCACAGAGAGTTTCACCAGCATTTTGGTACTCAGAGATCTTCTGGGATTTTCTTAGTAGAAAACTATTTTATCAATCATTTTTGCAGTCAAGTAAAAGCGCCAACATGAGAAAATGCTGCTTTGCTTTAAGATAGATACACAGGTGACATAATCACTGGTATCCAATGAGAACAGCTATAGGCTTCTTCATCAGGATTTGCTGGCTGAGCTTATCTTGAAGTAAAGAGCTACGTGTCTGATGGCGAAGACATACATGCACAGAGCACAGGCCCGTGCCTACTCAGGTTCACCACTGTGTGAATCACTGATTCCTCATGTAAAATGATATTCTGATTAGGATCACTGCAACTGTATAGGGAAAGAATAATTTTTACAGATCTAATAAAACTTGTGATTTCCCCACAGAATGTCCTGCCCCTGCTCCACTCCCCTCAAACCCCAACACTTGAAATAACAATTGTTTTTCAAAACGTCTATCATTTCCATACTGTAGGATGCATTAGTCATATTAATTTCTTAATTTCCTTCATTATGCCCATGGATTTTATTTCATATATAATTTATATGATAATAGCAAATGATAGTTTGGCTTCTTAGTAATCAAAGTAAGATATGAAGGTAGTTAAATATTTTTATCTCCCTCTACTTTTTCTTTTCTGGTTTACTCCTATTATTGTTAAACTTCAAGTTTAACAGAATATATTTTAATATTTGCCAGAGATGTATTTTAATATTTGCTAGACGGAAGTAATCACAGCATCAGGGACTCTTTGCTTAGCTTATAGATCAATTACTGTAAAGTAGCTAAAATGAAGTACATAATTATGCTAAGGCTGTACTGAAAAATATGTAAAAATTTCATAAAAAATCAACACGTGGGGTTTTCCTATAATTATCTCCAAATTTATGAAAGATTGTGAAATACAAATTCCAGAGTTTTCATTTGGATAAAGGTTGAATCAACTCTGAGACGATTTTATCAAAATTCATTTTAGAAATATGGAGTGTGTTATTGTAGGGGTAAACCTGATCTTGGGGTGTCCTGGGTAACCCAAATTGTTATTGTATTTCATATCTATCTGTGCCCAAAGTTGTTAGTGTCTCTTCAAAGCTCATTGGTGTGATCAGAACTGGAACTGCAGGGCAGGTGGGAGGTGCCGATCCCTTTAGAAGATCAGGGCAGGGTACCCAAGTTGACTCCCTCTTTGACCTGACAGTGTTTGCTGAAGGCAAAGGCTCCGCTTTGGAAAGGGCTGCTTTGGACAGGTGTCTGGACTTGCAACTGCAGAATCTGGGAAAATACTGCATATCATAATTAGAAACAGAGGGAAATTTGCAAACTCTATGGTCAGCGAACCTTAAGCGGAACGTGGGGGGCCAGCTCACCCAGTGTCTGCACCAATCTAGATTTTTCTACATGTTTACACTTTAACAATCATCAGTACATTCCTATCACTAAACTATATCACTTCTACCTTCTTACATGCCTTGCAATGCTTTGCTGTGGGCAGCCATAAATTCTCTTCTGTGGACACAGTTACATGGAGGATTTGCTGGTCTACAGGTGTCACAGAGAGTTTTTGCTGTTTTGTTTGTTGTTGCTGGCTGGTATAGCTCTGGCAGCAAAACTTTGTAATATAAACCAAGCCTCAGGCTCTCAGTCTGCAGCTGACCCACTATAATGTTGTATTGCAGCAATTTAACACTTAGAAAACTTTCTTCACAATTCTAAGGTCTAGAAACTTTGTGGTTATTCTAAAGGTGTGTCTATGATATTACATGCCCTAGGCATAGCCTATGGCTAATTTTAACTTCCCTTCTAAATTCAACACTTTCAATATATCATAAGACTCTTCCCATCATATATGAAATAAAAAGTTCAAATAACTACTTAGGTACTTCACCTATACAGTTTACCAATATCTTCCAACCCTAGAGACACTAATTCCTTGAATATACTTACAAAATGTCTGGTGTCCTTTATGTTTCAATTTTTTATTTCTCCCTTTGTGTCACAAGAAACCTATATATGTTATTTAGACATTAATTTCAATTCATTACAGCTTGGAAGTTTTATGTCATTTTACATTTTTTATCCAGCATTGAAGAAATAAAATTTGTAAGTATTTAGGTGAAGTGTAGTCGTGGTAAGACAGCTCTTCATATATATATCTGTTTCTTTGTACGCACACACTCATCAGAAGTGCCCAGAAAGCATTAGATATTCAAAAAATCCATTGATGAAACTGAACCCATGAAGAAGCACATTCCACTTTTGAAATAATCAAACATATTCACACCGGCTTTAGTCTGTGCTTACCGTGTTAAAAAAATGAAGTTATGGACTTTCTCTTATCTGTGTTTCCTGATCATCTCAAGACAGAAAATAAATATAATTCTGTGTTGAATGATGTGTCATTTGATACATACCTAGGATGCAAATTACTATTCTGCAACTTTCACATTCATGTCCATGGTCACTGTCTCTATAAGTTCTTAAAGAGCACAGTTGCCTGGCTCAGTTATCACTGGTCACACAAAGGTACCACCCACCAATGACCACTGAAGCACCCCCAGACTCATTTCTGGGGCCTTCCACCAGAGGACTGTGCATGATCCACAGTGTTAAAACTGGTCCCCAGGGGAGGTACCTCGCTGTTCCCACCTGAACCAAACAAGCCTTTTACCCAATACAGTAGCTGACAAAACCTTTTTTCAAAGAACATGCAATCTGCTATTATTAATGAAGTGTTCAGTGCTACCCTTTCATGAAATGCTCAGGAATTTTCCCGTGTAGGAAAGAAGCTATATTGAAAATGCTAGCACAACTGCTGCTCTGTATTTTGCAACCTAGTTACCACAATATCTGGAATCTTATTTCAATCAAAAGTACAAGTAATAGATGCTGAACTATTCCTATATCTGGTGTGTTGACTTTTTTCAGGATTTTTTTGCTTTCCCTCTATGTTTATCTTCCTTTTTTTGGTCTGACATGCCTGAAGAGATAAAAAGATCTTTATCTCACAGGAAAATATTATGAATACTCTTCATTTTCTTCCTCCCTCAGATAATATCAGTAACTGGACACTTATTCTCAAACATTTCAGGAAATTATTTAATAGGGAGGAAAACTGTTTCAAACATTTTAAAGCAGCACTTTTCTACAAAATGACTGATAGTCAGGATGATTTATTTGTGACCCAAGGACTTGCTTCAATTTTTCCATAGTATAGTGGGTTGAGGGAATTATAATAATAGTCTTATAATAGTAATATATTAATTTAGTTAATGTAAGATATCCTTGTTGAGAGTTAATAGTTTTGACCACAGTGACAATAACTAAAAACATGTAAGACAATCACTAGCATGAAAAGTATTAATAATAAAATAATTTACTGAAGTAAATTTTAAAACTTTAAAACTGACCTTTATTTATCAGTCTTCTGAACACTTCCATTACAGATTTAGAATTCCCTAACTGATATAAGCATATATATATATTCATATACATTCACATATTTATTTGCAAAGAGTAGAATGATGATGCTTTTTCTTTGGCCCTGAACATTATCTGCCATTAGGTTATAACAGGTTATGAAATCCCAAACTAAGTGACCCAAGACAAACTACTTTCTCATTTCAGAAAAAAATGCAGAAGACTTACAACAGTGCTACAACAACATCAGAAAATAATGGGTCTTAATGAGTCTCCTAAAGTGTCTTTGTGCATTTTCTATTTATATAGAAAGACAGTGATCAAAATACCTTTAGTTTCATTTTGATGTTTCAAGGTATTCAATGCTGTTTTATTTTTTTCCTTTAGACAATGAGCTTGGTTTTTTAGACCAGTCTATTTCTTTCAACTTTGTAGTAGTTACTAATAATATCCTTACCCTATTTATAATGCATTTATTGCATCTTTTATGTCATTTAACAAATAAAATGAAAAATAAGTTAAACACAGAAAATAATCAGATTTTTTACCTTTTTGCTTGTTTGTTAGAACTGTAAATTAATTTCAGAAGTTTAGCAATTAAGAAACCTATGGTATTTGTCTATTCCTTTTACAAATGTCTTAATGTGCCTAAACATGGAGTACAGAATAATTTTATATTTGCTAAAATGTTGTTTTCACCCTTAAGAACATATACTTTATATATGCCTATGTTCCCTGGAAAATCTGTGACCTCCCTTTGGGGAAAGTTTACCATTACCCTCCTTCAGATGACTTCAGAGCAGAGTATTACATTTCTTAATGCTAACTAAAGTTTTTACAGCCTCCTAAAGTCTTCTAGTTATACAGAGCTGCCTGAACCCTGATAGTATTAAGAATCTGTGGACATACTTGTGCATATGCCTTTTGTCTAGGTTCACATTTTCACAGGTGTTGAATAGTGTCATCAGCAGTGTCTGTGCATTTGTTCCCACCTCATGGATACAGGTCTTTGTAAAGAGTGTGTTGAGAAGGAAGAACCTTCAGTGTTTCTTCTCCAATGGGTGAATAGTTACACTTTTTGGACTGCTGATTAGGGAAGATTGGGTTATTAGATGTTTGCTGAGGCAGACACCTCTGTAGAGCTGGTGAGCAGGAGCACAGCAAGCAGACTTCAGTTGTTAAAGGAGCAGCTTGTGTGGAGGGGGCACAGAAACCCTGTGAGGCAGCACAGCAATGGAGGTGGTGGGGTTCTCCCTGCCTAGGTAAAGATTTACACTCCTAATCTATAATATTCAGGAGCTGGATAAGGGGTTTGGTTTAGTTTTTATGGAATATATTGCACTGCTTTCTACTGAGAACTGAATATATTTCTAGAGCATAGAAAGTTAATAAAATGACAGTAATAGAAAGACTGAAGTATCATTCAACTGTGACAATTTTATTCAAAGAAACTAAATATTCTATTTTTATTTCCTGGTTTATAGAGCAAATATTCTTATTTTAAAATAATCTAACAGTTTCCCTCTGAATTAATTTATTCTGGAAACCTTGCAAGAATGACCCAATTATGTCAGGAAATGCACACACAAATTAGGTAACTATTCCATATGTTTTAATCCACTGTTATTTTACATCAGTATCCAGCATGTACCAAAACAACTGTTTGCTGTGAAGGCATTATTAGTTCCAAACAGATGAAGAGATGTCACATTCAATTTTTTTGGTTTTTTTCACATCTTTGTTCTAACACGATAGCAGAAGGTAAGAAATCTATGGGTAATTGTAAGGGAAAAAAAAGTTAAAAATGAAAAATGCTACTTACAAGTCTGCATCTTTCACTGACAGTAAGATGAAAGACCTGTTGTCTCATTAAAAGTTAGACACAGTATCCAACTACTTCATAATATTTTACTGGAAAGATGCAATATATTTTAACAAAATATTAACCACTTTAAGTGGTATTTCCTAGTAAGTCTAATGTTTCATATCTAAGTCAGAATAAATACTTAGATGCACTAAAATTCTCTGGCTTGTTTCATTGACTCAAGTTCTTTACATTTAAAAAGCATTTCCTTTTAATGAACATAGTTTATATTTATTCACAGCTTTGGGCAAGCATCTAATCTTGAACTACACATGTACTTGAAATTGGTCAAGATCTTAATGGCTTTCTGAGTGGAACAATTTTTTTCTTTGGTGTGTATGGGCATAAGTAATATGGAGAGTAGGAGTAAAATCACTGGAAGAGTCCAAGGCCAGGCTGGAGAGGGCTTTGAGCAATCCGGTCCAGTGAAAGGTGTCCCTTCCTATGATAAGGTAGTTGGAACTGGATGATCTTTAAGGTCCATTTCAACCCAAAGCTTTCTATCATTCTATGATCACTAGCAAAATGAAAACCTTTTCTTTGTGAATCCATTTTTCTTTATTTTAATTTGTTTGTTTGTGTTGTTAGCATGTGACTTTATTTGCGTTTACACTCGTGAACTGTGAACATCCTACACTTTCAACTGGTTTTGTTCCTACTAAGGATTACTATCACAACTTCTTATATTATGGAAATGGGCTTGAGCTTCTTGGATGAAAACAGTATCAGGTATTCTTCGAAACTTTTGCTTCAGGCTAGAAAGTTTTAAAGTACAAAGATATTCCTGATACAATACTATTGTACTCTAAGATTCAGATTGAGACAGTTAAAAATCTTCAAGTGTGTAAAAGGAAAGCATTTGCATGTACATCCATATCCAATCTATTCAATACTGGAATGTTTTATCTGTTACATGAGAGTAGAAGTATCCTCAACATAATTCAAATTCTAGAAAAATTTTTTGTTTGTTTTCTCATCCATTTTTGTATGTTCTCTAAAAATCGCTTACAATTAAATTTGAAAATGTCAGCTACTCTGTGAATCCAGTATTTATTTCCATGAAGAATTTTAGGTAATCAGGCTTCTCAAGCGAATGACCAAATACTTAAAAGTGAAGAAAAAATTTGTATGAGACTTCAATCTTCTGCCAGTCCTCCTAAGATTACTTTTAGGCCTAGGAAGTTTTGACAGGGATGGCCAGTAGTGATAAAAATTAATCAAAACAATGATGGGGGCTCAGAATAAAATAAAAGAGCTTTGCAATAACTCCTGTATGAAGGGCATATAGAAACTGTCATTTCAAAGGGGCTAAGTGACATGTCAGTGAAAAAATGGGTCATGCTAGAAAATACTTCTGCTCAAAAGGGAGTTCAGGTTTGAAAATAAGGAACTATTAGGCATGCAAATGCATTTGAGTTACACCGAATTTGAAAATGGACATTCTTTGTTTGCAGTATTATGGTTTGCTTTATACTGGAAAGAAACATCTACTCAAAGCAACCTCTATCATTACAGAGAACAAAGTTACATTGGAGATTGACACAGGGGCATTCATACTCCATTATTACAGTTAGGAAAAAGAAAGAGTAGAGCTTTTTGGGTTCTTTGGTAAGAGCTGCAAGAAATCAATTCTAAAGCAGTTGTTTACCAGATAGGACACATGCCCGGTACGCAATCCCAGCTAACAGAAATTTCTGGAATCTGTAAAGTTCAAATGAATTATTGAAATGTGATTTTATGACAGTTCATTAATCTATAACACAGTCAGTTTACTAAGTTTAGAACTGTATTTCAGTCAAGAATATTTCAGGCACACATCTTTGACAATCAACAGTATGCCATTATATTATTGTCATTTAGATAGCAATTTTTCAAAGGCATATCATCATTTCCCTTCCATCCCTATTTTAATCCTGTTCCATGCCTTCTCTGGCCTGGTTTCTCATTTATCTTTTGGCCATTTTTTTCACTTCTAGGTGAGTGTCCTTGAGAAGTAACAAGATCCATCAAACTTCTGATAGAATTGTATTTCCTGAGCTAGGTAGGAACTTCAGGATCTGTTTCTGTAGTTCAAAATGATAAAGTAATAATAATACTTTCCAAAAAAAAAAAAAAAATCAAAAAAAAAGAAGGTAAGAAAAGGAAGTGAAAGGATTCTATCATTATATATTGAAAGCTAATTTAAATTGTATGAATTCTATACCCTGAATGCTAAGAAGTCATGTTATGTAAAGTAATGTTTCCACAAGCATTATAGAACCAAAAGCACGTTGGATGAAATATTATGTCTTACAGACATGACAAGATATGACATCTTGTAATACATGACAAGGTTTCTCTAAGGGCTCAGAAAGGACCTGAATAATAAATTCCAAAACTGTATTCCATCTTGGGATTCTGTGACTAAAAACTGAACTAAAGTATTTGTTCCAGTAATGTCTTACATTGCAGTCAGTTACAGGGCTGCTTTAAAGAATTCTATTGATATTTTAAAAAAACACAAACAAATTAGATATTTGGTTTTACATTCCTAAATAATTGTGTTAGTAGTGCAAATATGCATTAAGTATCTGTAGATTTATGTTTCTGCAAGTAGCTCTATTATGAACATTTCTGTTAGTTTATAAAATAGACCTAATCATGACAAAAACATATTTGGAACAAAGTCAAACTCTAAAGATTAGATAAAAAACAATGCAATTTTTTTGGAAAATATCCTGGAAAAAGGGAAAGAGAAAGGGAAAGAAAGGAAACAGAAAAGCAAAGCAAAGCAAAGAGGAAAGGAAAGGTATAAGCTTTTTAACACTGCATCCAAAAAAAAATGTTTTTTTTAATCTGTCCTGTTCAGTTTAATTTCTACCATGCTACCTTAAAATAAACATATACTGTGGAATGAATAGCTAAATAAAATAAAATAAAAGCCACAACCCATTCTAACACATGCTTGCGCTGCCTTTGATTTCACTGAAAGTTAGATCAAGTTTTGCTAATTTGTTGGTGGACTGGGAAAAGCATCCTGGGATAACGAATCACACTGCTATTTTATTTGACCTGTTGGTGTTAAGTATGTTAATTTTGTAAATACCAAAAAAATCCAATTTTTCTTAATTTTTTTCTCTGATATGAAAATTACTTTGACCCCTTTTGACACGTTCCTTGCAAATTTATTGTCATTAAAATCATTGAAAGAAAGAAAAGATTGCATATTCTTTCCAAAATGCAAGAATATCAGTCTTACTTTGTATTTTTAATCGCTTTTGGACAAAAATGTTCCATCCCAGTATAACTCCATAATACTAAGGAAAGGAAATGAAAAGCAATCTTTAGTGTCTGTGAAAGACAAAATTAGAAAGTGACAACAAAATCTAAGTCTTAAATTATACTCATCAATTGTACAACAAGGAGTAGGAAAATTTAACTTTTGTCACTTCTCATTAGGCAGTGGCAAAAATAGTGTTCTGAGGCAGGTCATGTGATTGTATTTCTTTGTAACTACAACCAGCAAAACAGTGTATTATTCCATAGGGATCTTATACATGGAAAACCTATTCCCAGATCTACTACACCATTTTGTTCTCCATCATGATTCTTTCTCATTCAACACATAGCTTCATGTGCAGGTTGTTATATTAATTTGTGATGGCTCAAAGATTTTAAGATAAGCCTGAGAGGTAAAGTAGAAAAATAATCATTTTGTAAAGGGAGAAGAAAGGAAGTGCTTGTTCCAGTTTAATCTTCTGTTCTATACCAATATAAATAAGCAGTAGTGAGGGTTCTAATCAGTGGTATAATCATTTCATGACATTTTTTTATGTTATTGGCAATTTTCACACAAAATTCACTCAAGAGAAGTCATTAGCAATATTTGTTTTTCAAAGAGGAAATAATGTTTATATATTGATTTTTTCCCCTTTGTTAAAAATGGGCATGACCATTTTCAGTTACTTTTTTAATTTTCCTTTCATCCAGTATCTTACAGACTTATTTTAGATTTTATAGGATATTTGCCATACTTGTACATTCTTTCTACTGCCTTAAACCCTGTGTCATGACCTTCCTTGTCAATCTAAGGGCCACAGCTTGAAATTAGATTGTTTTGGCAAGCTGAGGCCTTAATCCAACAGATGAATAACATTTTCTCTTTATGAAAAACCAGTTCTTCTGAAAAATACAACCAATAAAAAGACTTAAAGCAGTTTATTTATCAAAATTCGTCATTACTAAACTCTTCCTATTCTTTCTGTTAGGTTGTTGTATTCTGTTCTGTTGCCTGTATTTCTCATGATACAAACACAGAGCAAAAGATTTTAAGAGCAGTTGCCACAGAAAAAACAAGCTGTGTCATCTTTCTTGCTTGCCTCCTGATCAAAGCAGGTGGGAAAGCCACTTGCAAACACTCCAGAAACTTTCCACCTATCAAAAGAAAACATGAAAGTATGAATTGGGATTTAAATCCAAATCCAATGTACAGCTATAAAAGATGCTATAAGTAAGATATCAAATTAGTTTTTGGAAATACTTAAAATAGTTGGTTAGATAGCCACAGATTATTAGTATTCTGCCTAATGGATTCTTAATGTTTAACAGTACCAGTGGTTTCTAACTACTTACTACAGTAACATTTCATAGTTATTGATGTAAATGATGGCTTCAGCAATTGTCAGTTGGCTTACATAATTTGAGTAACAAACATGACAGCTATTTTGATGTTGGTTTATTTTTGTACTGACAGAATTGAGAACAAGCGCTCCAAGTTAGATCAGCCTCAGAGTGATTCCTTCAGATCCCAGGAAAGCATGTCAGCTCTGTTAGACAACATGTACAAATTATAATCTAGTAAAAACGATGGGTTTGTTGTGTTGACAAATTTTAAACACTATGTAATTTATTTACATAGCAAAAATAGCTGTGAAAAACTAGGCTAAAATATGGGTAAAAGATTACATTACTTGCTTCTGAGAGGGCTCTGTGAACATTTGTTGACAGCAAAAGAACAGATTCTGAGTGGGCCTCGCTGAATACTTCCTATAAAATTATTTTCTTTTCAGTCACAGCTGATCTTTTCATGTTGAATGGACTGAAGGTATCAGTTTGTAGCTATTACATGGAGGGATTTCAAAGTGCATGCTTTATTTATCTTGACTGTGCCAAGGTCAATGATAGGTATAAACCATTCTTTCTGAATCCTTGTTTGAATGGGTAGGAAATCCCCAAGACGTCACCTCATACTTTGGGTTAGTTTCTTATTTAGACCATCAGGATAAAGAGTTTTTGAAACACTGCACAGCACACTTACTGGCAAAATCTATATAGCTTTGTTGTGGTATTGGATTATTTTTTGTCATATCTCTAATTTTTCTCCATCATTTAAGTTATCCCTTAGCTTTGTTTCTCTTGTAAGTCTTTTACCACCTGTCTTCCATTCTGCTTTATATTAAATCTGTTCCATTTCAGAAACTATTTCAGAGGCTTATTCATTAACATCAAAATCACAGAAGACTTTCTTGTGGCCAACAAGACATGCTGTTCTCCTAGGAGGAACAGTACTGTGAAAATATTTGTTACCACCTGGGCTGAATCATGTTCAATGACCTTTTAGTGGTTGCTGTATACTTAAGAAGTTACCCAATACTTGGATGCTTGTGAACATCGATCAGACTCAGGGATACAAATGCCAAATACTTCTCTGTTCTCATAACTGGTGCTAATATAGACTGCCATAGAGACATCTGCAAATAACTTGGCTTCATAGCTATTTTTAATACTGTCAAAACAACAGATTTTTCTGGGGAACAACAGTTTTACTTCTCTGTAAGAAAAAAAACCAGTTCGTACTCAAGAGCCATACAGTCTAAATGGTTGAAGTTACAATTATAAACAAATGAAAACAAAACCTTTTTATTGAACTATTTTTGAAATTATTGTTGCAGTAATTTCTCCTGCCTCAGCTGACAAGGCTAAATAGAAAGAATTTAAGGATAGAGAGAAACATTATTATATGTATAGCAAATTCTTCAAGAGGAAATGTGTAGATGATGTCTGATTCTTTATTCTTGTTAAAATGTTGTTTGTGAGATAGCAGGCTTTAATGCAGTTACTAATAACTTAAAAACAATATGAGGCATTTTGTATCTTTCAAAACTTCATATTTTTTAAAATGTGACAGAAGTTTTAACCTGTTTCAAATCAATAGATTACTCATAGAAATAGAAATATCTGTTACATCAATTGTGTAATTCATTAACCTTTGCCGGTTTTTTTTTTCTCCTCCTTTTTGTGTGTGGGTTTAGTATGATCTTGCTATACCTTTTGTGAAGAAGCTTTTACATAATACAGATATCAAGTTACTACCTGACCTAAAAAAAAAAAAGAAAAAATAGAAAAAACCATAGCTTTTCCTAATAAATATACCAAATAACTTTAACAGTAAGCATATACTACTATTATTTAGTCTTTTTTTTCTTTTTTCAGTACACAGTTGCACTGCTTTCTTTTCCAAGTTTTTTTTTTTTTTTTGGTCAAATGAGAACAATTATGTACTATATTTTCATCAATTAATCCTTTCTTATGCAAGTCTTCTATAGTTTAAAGTGATGTTCATATTTTTCCCCTTCATAATATTAACTAAAAACACAGGATAAACACAATTTTTAAGCACAAAAATATAGGACTGTAAAAGAGTTTCAACTCTGTTTAAAATTGGGAAATAAATTTTGATGAGCTATGATGCTGAATGATACATACACTTATGAATAATCATTGGCAATGATCTATTCTTTCTCAAATTAGAGGGTTATATGTTGGAATTTTAAAGACTTGGGGGAAGAAGAGTACTCTGTTTTCTCTGGGGTATAAAGTAGTTTACATAAACTGTAAAATGCAAATATTTCCCTGATGATTTGTTTTCCTTGGGAAATTAAGTCCTTTTAGTTGTGATCTTACTATGGAAGAAAATAGTGCCTGAATTTCGATTCACTAAAACTCATATCACACAGTGCATACTGTGTTGTTTGCAGAAATATTTGTGACCAGGGATTTGAGGTGAATTATGCAAATTAAGCTACAATAGAAACCAGATCCAATGTTATAAGTCAGAAAGAAAACTGAATAGAGCAAGTGCTTACACAAGCATCAGGTATTTCACATTGGGCCAGAAAATATTTATTGTTATTGTGTGGATTGCAGAGAAAACATTTGCATAAAATCTGTATTATCATATAATATGCATGAGTTTACAAATCTCTGGAGTGAATGCTAGAAGAGAAAAGATTCTATTTTTTATTAGTTTTTTATTCTTTTTAATAAATTTAAAGATATATATATATATTTGTACTTTCGGTTACCTAATTTCGGTTACCTAATTTTTTCCATCTTTTGTTCAAGATTAATTTTTGCATTCTGACACTTCCTTTTTCTATTTTTTTCAATCTGAGAATTAATTTATTTACAAGTGAGAAGCACAACAAAGCCACACAATATATTAATCTTGATGCTTCCAAGAATATCTGCAATTAATAGCTTTTTGTTCTTTCTCAAATGTGACAAGGAAATGCACAAAGATTTGGGATTTTTTTTGTTGTGGGTAGGTGGAACTTCAAGGAGAATTCTAGAGCAGGTATGTATATATCTGCTGTCAACAAAATACTTTATTTCCAAGGGCAATTTAACAATCAAATACCAAAAAGAGACAACAATTTGCAATTATGATGCCAGTGAATCTGCCACCCTTCTTCCCAAACAGCAAACCTATGACTGAAAATCACTGACTGAATCACAAAAAAAAAAATCAAAAGCACCATTTTCCCTGGCAAATAAAATTTTGTAGATTCACGAAGAGGTAAAAAAATCAAGGCTCTCTGCCAAAAATAATCACAACAATAATCCTTTGAGCACAGGTCCACTGTGTGCTTTCCTTTTACGTATTCTTGTCACAACCTGCCCCTGAAGGAGGGGTAACTGAGGTTCTTGAAAATAGATCCCCTGTGGTGGCTTAGAGTGAAATGACACTTAATGACCAGTGTATATACATATATATATATATATATATACACATATATATATATATATATATATATGGCAGGCTTTTTTTACAACATNTATATATATATATATGGCAGGCTTAATTTACAACAATTTGGTTGCAACTTGGAAAGGGGTATGTAGACATTTTGGTTATTATCTATAGAAATATAACAATATAAAATTATAAAAATATCAATTAAGAAAATATACAAGGAAAAGAAAGAATGAGAAAGTAAAGATAAGAGTAGATAATGAAGAAGAAAGATCTCACCACCCATGGATCCAGCAGTGGGTCTTGTTGAAATTTTGTTGTCCATTGGTCGAAGTGACGGTCACAGTCCTGATCCATCATGGATGAGGGGAACCCCTGAAAAGTTCAGTGGCTTCAGGTGGGAACGCCCAGGTACCTCACCTGTGGGGGAGTGTTACACTGTCTGATGCAACATATGCAGTCCTCTGGTGAAAAGCCCAAGAAATGAGTCTGGGGGTACTTCAGGGGTCATTGATGGTTTATAACACCTTCTAACACATGACAGCTGTTTCTCACATCAGTATAGTTGAGACAGTTATGCCTTATCAGAAGGGATGAATACCTTCAGGCTTACTCGTCAGTCAGTCCCAGGTTTTCAGGGACACAATCAATTGCAGGGCTCAACTGCTTTATACTGACTCATATAAATATAAATATAAATATATATATATATATATATATATATACACAATATATATAACCAACTCAAAGGTCGGTTTGTTGCAGTTGTCATCCAGTGGTGGATGCTCACCCCCTCTGCACCCGGGCTGTTCTCACAAAGATCAAATGTTTTGTCCCCATACACCCAAAAACTCTCCTACTCCCTTTGGATTGGGGTGGTGAAAACCCCCAGTTGCGATTTGTTCTTTTTGTAATTGTCTCCAGTAATTTCTTTATAAGAGATAAAAAGTCAATCTATACATATATATTGAAGTTCAAATAAAAGTCTAATTCCTGGTTGCAGATCGGCTTTGTGGTTTCTTGGGAAATATACTGGATAAATGTGTCATTATTTGCATGTAGCATAGTACATGTGCTAAGGACTGCAGGATTCTTGCTTGATAAAAGATATCACCACATTAACTTTAGCATTGAAGACAAGTTGGTGCAATTCTAGCTCTGTTTAATGATGGCATAACTACGATGATTTCTTACATTAATATCATGTTATAATTTTGAGGAATCTTAGTAGAATTTTGTACATAGCAAATGGCACTGAGAAGAAAAGCATTCCTTCGACAGAGAAGCAAAAGATGGCAAATTGTGCCGGAAATGGCAGAATCTGGAAATAGCAAAATGATAAAACCTCTATTCTCATCATAGTGAGGAACTTGTAAATTATACATGGATTTGATTAAAAGCTAGTTAAGGTATGTACTTCAGCACTCTCTTCAACTGCAGAAGAAAAGACAGATCTGAGCTCTAAATCTACCAGACTTCCCTTGTTTGATGGCAAAAGAGAAATGCTTCTTACTTAAATATTGTCACTGGTAAGGGACAATCAATTTTCTTTAATTCCATTAAGAATATAACATTAACTGATGTTACTTAGTAATGTTAGCTTGTAAAATATTTGGAGCACAGTTTTTCTTTACCATTTACCTATCACAATACACATCACTACAGGAAGCCAGAAGTTTTAGTTTGAAGAAGACAAACAAAATCATTATGATTAAGTCAAATAGAAGGCAACAGTGCAGGTATATGAACATCTCATGCACAGAGAGCTGGACTACATGATAAGAAAGTAGTATTTTAGACTGTCACTTCTCAAAAGGAAAGTGTATTTTGAGCAAATCCACTACATGTCTCCCTCTATTAACTTGTGAAATATATTTGAAAGAAACATTTTCTTAATCAAGCAGTAAACGGTGAGAATTCAAAAGAGGTTAAAAGAGTTATAGCTCCCTAATTATCACAGCTCAATATGTAGCATGTCTATTTCAAGCTATGCAATGTAACAGAGCCCACTTAAGCATCTGCAAACATGTAATTTCTAAGCAAGTAATAACTAAACTGAAGTCTAAAAACTAATTTAGAACCATATGACTAAGAGTCATGAAGTTAAATTAAATCACAGAATTCTCACAAGCCACTTATATAATAGCTAGGATTTCTTCTCCAGTGAACACTAATCACCTTGTACATACTATTCAGAACTACCAAACTGATTTGGCAATGCAGCATTAAGATTTCTAGAACTTCACATAATCACAGAATCCTTTAGGTTGGAAAAGACCTCTAAGATCATTGAGTCCAACCTTTGACTGATCACCTACATACAAGCATCTAAATTTGAAGAAAATTGCAGTTTTCTAAGGAAACACATAGACATCCTGGTCTCTGCTGTTGTCAAGGGCCTAAAGGCCCTTGTGATGCATGGTCTCCTCTCCAGTTACTGTCACTCAGACTTCTGCACACAGATCTACAGAGTAGGCAGAACAGATCAGGACTTATCCTGAGGAAAATTCTATATTTACATACATTTATAATGAAGAAAATATTTAAATGGTTGTTTTAATGAAAATTAGCATACACAAATATAGTACTAAAAAGGTAAAAGGTAATATAAAAACTATAAATAAAGTAGGTAATTTTCACTGTGAATACTCCAATTGAGTGAGGTCAACTGTATTTATCAAATATAAAAATTATAATATAAGGAAGCAAAACCATCTCTTTCTATCAACATTTTTGTCAAAATGAATTGATTTTGACTAGCTGGATGTTCCAATGGAAAACTCACTGTCAAAATACTAAAAAAACATCTCTTGAAAAAACACCACTTCTCCCCTAGCCTCCCTCCAGCACTACACCTGTGACAGAAAATGTATTTCAGCTGTTTTCTAGGCATGGCAGTCTTTTTTTTTAAACACTAGAAATAGCTAAAGAATAGAATATGTAAGAATTTTATACATTCTACTACTTACAGATTTCTCTTCAGTCCTTACTTAGCAATTTAAATATGGAAAAGTTTATTAACTGGAACTTAAACTTCTTGGCAAGTCTGCACACCAGTTTGGTAAGAATCCTACTTCACCTTAAATAAATAAAAATTCACAAAATCTGAATCACTGAATGGGTCAAGTTGCTAGAGACCACAGTGGGTCATCTGGTCCAGGCTCTCTGCTCAAGCAGGGTCATCCTAGAGCACATTGCACGATTGTGTGCAGATGGTTCTTGAATATTTCAAGTGGGGGAGACTCCACACCCTGCCTGGTCAAGCTGTTCCAGTGCTTGGTCACCTGGACAGTAAAGAAATTCTTTTTCATCTTCAGGTGATTCATCAACTTCTGCTTGTCGTCTCTTGTGCTATTGCTTGATGCCACTGGAAGAGCACCAAGAGAAGAGCCTGGCTCCATCCTCTTGACACCCTCCCTTCCTAAGTGATCTCTTTTTAAAAATTATTTTAATGGTAATAATCATATTTATCTTGCACATATAAGTAAATGCACCATGAAGCTGAATGAGCAAGTGATATGCATAATTGTATTTTGAAATGTCTACACTGAGGAAAGAGGGAAGTAAAATCTTAGTGTGAAAATGAGATCTCTTAGTGCCTAGTGCCTATGTTCTGTTTGTGATTTTAATATTTGTAAGGCAGACTTAACGCTACAGGTTCTATCTATGCATGTCCTTCAATTCTATTTTTGAAATGTGTAATATTTCTTAAAAAATATAAAAAAAGCAATTGATATAAGAATAATAGCAAGATACAATGGAAGTTAGTCCATTTATTCCCTTTAGTTTGAGAAAATAAACCTACAAAAGGTAACATCACTTGTTAGTGATCATGAGAAAAAAAGAAACTTTTTCATAGAAAATTTATTAGTAGAAGCAAGAATAGATTTTAAAGCTCTTGCTCCTCAAAGCACTGGCCATGTTGGCAAGTACAACATTCTTGGTTTCATCTGTCTGTTTTAAAAAGAATCCACTTCTAATTTTAAAGATATTTAAAAGCTTGGGAAAGGAGTTTCAGATGTCTGGAAGTGTTTAGAGCTCTTTGAACTTACGCTGCATGGTGCCAGTCTAAACATTCAGACTTGCAGATAGATTAATTCTCCTCCTATGCAGTAAGCTGTAAAGCATATTTCTTGTGAATTCTTATTCTTATGAATTTCTTTTTATTTATCTCAAATATTTCTGAGTAATTTATATTATTTCCCATTAAATACTTATTTTTATATATGGACTAATTGGAAGCTCACTTCTGTGACAGAAAAATTGTGGTAATCAGTATTTTAGCCCTGGTAAAAGAATTTTCCCTTTGGATCACAATAAAAAAATAGTGGTCAAAGTCCAATTGGAAGTCACTTCAGCACAGACAAGAGTTAAGGTTCTCCATAAATCATAAATCACTATAAAGTTCATTGTTATGAAATTAATATGGCATGTGACACTCATCTGCTGCTCATGGCATCTCTAAAGGGTATGAGATAAAAAGCAATGCTTAACATAAAGTGGAAGTTTTCTCAAATGTGGCTAACTATATGAAGTACCAGTATGACTATCAAATTAAGAACAACAACTGCAAAAAAGCCAAGCAACTACTGATGTCCACATCCTATTTTAAGGTCAAACAGGTAGTAAATCAGTCATTCTGTTGTTAATCATTACAAGTGTTTCATTGCAGTGTCAGACCCATGTATTCCAATATAATCATCCCCCACTGGTTGTTGCTGTCAACACCCAGAGAGAAAAGGAGTATGCGTTGCATGTGCTAAGACAAATTAATGTCCAGCTGTCTGAAGTGACCATCAAGTGACAAGGGATGGCAGAGAAGCTTGATTTTTACATTTGACCTTGTTTTTTTATTGCAATTACAAAAGGCAAATGAAAATTATTAATTTCAAAAGGAAAAACATACAAGAATAATAATAAACTGAGATGAGGCATAACTATTTTCACTTTCATGTACTAAATTTCTCAGATTTGTCAGTTTTTACTAGGGAGATAAATAGCATGGGTATATATAGTCCATCCTGATGTCATAAAATTAAGGAAATGTTCATAGAAAGGGTAGCTAAGTATTTTCAAAACAAAGATACTATATATCCAGTTTAGTATTTAAAGAAGTAAGAGCAATAAAGTATTGGGACTTACTTCCTCTTCCTTTTATAGCAGCATGGTTACACTGTACCAGCACGAACCAGTGTTCTAATGGATCTATTTCCACTTGATGAAGTCACGCCCAGTCTCCACATGTACAATTCACAGCTGATGCAGAATACAAATGAAGAGATAAGATCATTATATTAACATTCCTCTAATATATTTGAAGTTCCATCTAGTGACTCAGAAGGGTTAGAAAATGTTACAGGAATACCTTATACCCCAGAAAGTAACAGTGCCTACTATTTTTTATCCTGACTGAAGCAGCAGCAGCAGCTTGATTTTTCACCTTCATTATATTTCATTTTTTTTGGAGGGAGCTTTTTGGTATTTCTTTTATAATCTGGGGAGTTTCTTAAAAAGGCACTAGAAACATATTGCAATTCTTATGGTTCTTTGGATTGCACATCAGATTTAGCAGAGTACTTTTGAGAGTCACAATTGTATCCCAATATTTTGCCAACACTGTCCTAAATCTCCTCTCCTTCAAAATACTTCAGAATATAAGAGAGCTATTCTATTCTCAGGGATTAATTTACCATTTTAAAGTGGTTAGAATACACTTTTTTAATGTCTGTTTCCCGTTTTCCCCTGATTTTCCCTTCCAGCATATGAAAACAGACTGTCTTTGCACTGTGAAGTCTTCAATTAAGCAGGTAAACAATACAATCTTATGAAAAGCATTCATTATTATAGTCATTTCCCCTTTGCAATTTAGACCATAACCTGAACATTTAAATAAATATAAAACATGTATAATTTGCAATTAATTTTTTTCCCCACTTTCTCTTCATCTAGTGAACTGTCAAAATATTTACTCATGACATGAGCAGACTTTTTCTGCTTTTTCCATACTTTCCATATTTTCCACTATATATGGAGGCAGAATTTTTCTAGCTATCAGGTTTTCTTCATTTTCAGAGAAAAATCCCATAAACTTCTATTTTCGTTTTGATTGGACATAAACCTGTATTATACCTCACACTTTTAAGAACTTCTGACACTTAAAAAGTCAAAATCATAGACTACCAGAAGATAAAAAATCATACATATCACAGCAAAAAGTAGAGAGCAAATTTAAATGTGGTCTGCATCAGACTGGATTAGTTTGAAGAAGAGATTCAAACATAAAAAGTATTGCCCTGTAAAAAACAAAATCTGCTTATTGAAACTTCTTAAAGTAGAAGCAGTAAACTATGTGAGAAACAAACTGGTCAAGTGAGGATCTAAGTAGATATGAAGGGTTAGAGTAGTTTGGAAAGTTTCATTGTCCAGCTCTCTGCATTCTTTCACAGTTCTGGTGGAAATTTTCCCATTATTGTGTATGACACAGCTTAAAGAAACAAGTTCACCCCACACAAATACACATGGTGAAAATAATATTAGGATAATTTTTTTTATGCTGAGCAGTATATTTTTAGTTCTCAAATATTGTTTCCACTATTGATAAAGAAGCTAATGTGTTTATGTTAAGACAGTTGCTATTACTTTTCATTATTTAATCTAATGCCTTCATTGTTTGGTTTTGGTTTTGTTTTTTTTTTTTTGTTAGTTTTGGGGGCAGGTAAGAGAACTAATTTCTTCTTTCTTTATGGAGTTTAAAAAATTTCCATTAAAAAAAAAATCCATTCCAGTTCAAGACAGAAATAAAATAATTTGTTGTAACTATCTATTATGATGGCATTTTCCTCTTGGATCATCAGGTTTTCTTCCCCTTTCTTTCCTGTGATAAGGTCATACCGTTAAAAGCAAGTTATATCCCAATTATTATTGAGTTTATTCAAGTGTATAAAAAGTTCTCCTTTGACCTTGTGTTGTGATCCATACAACACAGAATCATTTGAGAGGATCCATTTGACTTCTGTCTTGATATCTGAGGCCCAGTTTGTGCAATCCAGTGGGGGAAATACTTTGTGTTTCTCATCTCAGAGATCAACCCTACTGCTCACTGAACATTTCAGCTTCACTGAACATTATAGAATTTCTGAACACACTAAAAAGCAAGAACAGAAATATTCTCCATTGTCTTCAGTAAATTTCATCAGGGATTCTACCTGTGCACATCATGCTGGATTTATCTGTGATTACAATAACCATTGATTGACCAAATCAACATTAGCTTCTTCTGGTAAATTTTAATTCACAAATGCTATCATATTATAAGTTAGATTTCAGTAAAAGTTCATCAAAAGAGCTGTGATTATAACCTTCAAGAGCTATTTTGAAATGCTGTTGAAATTATTTCATTATACTGCATTAAAAGTAGTTCCAGAAGTACTTTTATTTAATTAATTAAATTTAATTTTTAAATTGTTGGATTTAATTATATCTGCAAACCTTAAACCTTACTAACACAATCACTTTCACACTTTATAAGCTGGATAATTTCCTACCTACAGATAACACAACCTGCAAAGGTTCTCTATTAGAATACACTTTGTGACTTTAGTTTTACCATCTTAGTTTTACAATTTTTTTCATATCTTCATTATCACCAGGAACACAAAACTGAGTCCAATGGAGAGTAAAAAATGACGTGATTATCTTCATAGATAATCTTTTTTAGTTTGTTAGCAAACAAAACTATGGGAAGAGGTGAAACAATAAAAAATAGATGTGCATTCCAAAAAGAATCAATACAGTTCTATGTTTCTTCACAGGCACTCAGTCTTGGTATTTCATTATATATTATTCTTGGCATTTACTTTATATTCCCATGTATAATTTTTGAAATAGCTGAGAAATAATTTTAAGTAATTTAAAGAGAGAAACACTGTATTTCATAAACTAATATAATTGACAATTGTTTAGGGAAATTAAAATGTGTATTTTACAGCTCAGATCCCAGCAGTAACAAAATAATAAGAAGGAAGCAAAGCAACTGTCTAAGGGAAAAAAAGTTAATTAAGTAATGGAAAAAATATAAGATTCATGAGGAAAACAAAAGGAGTCAAGGCGGTATCTTACATGAAAGTAAAAGTGAAAAAGAAAAAATTGTGTTTATGTGTCAATTTTGTCAATACAGATATTCAGGCTGGATTGATGGGCTGAGGCCAACTGTATGAGGTTTAACATGACCTAGTGCTTCAGTCGCAACAACCCCAGGCAGTGCTACAGGCTGGGGGAGGAGTGGCTGGAAATCTGCTCAGCAGGAAAGGGAGATGCTGGACAACAGCTGCTGAACATCAACCAGTCTGTGCGCAGGTGGCCAAGCAGGCCAATGGCACCTGGCCTGGGTCAGCAATAGTGTGACCAGCAGGACAGTGATTGTCCTCCTGTGCTCAGCACTGGTGAGGCCACACCTCGAATCCTGTGTTCAGTTCTGGGCCCCTCACTGCCAGAAAGCCATTGAGGGGCTGGAGAGAGTCCAGACAAGGGCAAAGGAGCTGGGGAAGGATCTAGAGAGTAAGTCATATGAGGAGCAGCTGAGGGAGTTGAGCATGTCTAGCCTGGAGAAAATGAGGCTCAAGGAAACATTATCACTCTCTACAACTGCCTGAAAAGAAGTTGTAGAAAGGTGGCTGTCAGCTCTTTCTCCCAGGTAATTAGTGACAGGAGAGAACACAGCCTTAAGCAGTGCCAGGAAAGGTTCAGGCTGGACAACAGGAAGAATTTCTTCATGTAAAGTGTGGTTAGGCATTGGAAAGGAATGCCTAGAGAGGTGGTGGGGTCACCATTCTTGCAGGTGGTCCAAAAACAAGTGGACATGGCATTTCATGCTATGGTGTAGTTGACAAAGGATTAATTGGTAAAATATTGGACTCAATGATCACAGAGGTCTTTTCTGTGATTCTGTGGAATAAAAAAAACATAGATCTTAAATATGTATTGCACTATTACATAATGGAAAATACTGTTACTGTTAAAAATAAATCAGTTTGACAACAACAGGTGGCTCACTTTCTGAGTGACTCAAATACTACTGAGGCAGTGAGGTCAATGTGGTTTAGTCCAATGCATTGTAATGCATTAATTATTGTAATAATTGACCTAAGATATTCCTTCTGGTCAATAAATAAGATTATTTTGATTTGCATATTAACATTCAAATAATCTGAAGTTATGAAGAACTTATTGTTGCCATCACTTCAGATGTTTAAACAGAATATAAACTCTTTTGACGATTTGGTTCTGTTATCTACTTTTTGTGATTATAAAATTTCTGAACTGCTTCATTCTTCCAGGAAAAGAAAATGCCTAACTTAAAATTACAGCACTGTGTGTGGTTGTACAATAGCCCACGTAGTGCTGTGTTGAATGATATCACACCACAAAAATTATTATTCAGTATAATGTATTATTTATAGTTTGGGCTAGCAGATGTTGAAGTGTATCATACATCAATAACTACTTTGTTGGCTATTGGTAAAGGTTATTTGAAGGGGAGCTTTTTACTTCTTTACTCAAGCAAATTCAGAAGAAACAGAAAAATAAACATTTTTCTTCCAAACAAACCAACAAACTGTTCCAAAGAAGTCACTTAAAGTAAGATAAAATAAATCAGATAAATAGAAATACAAATATATATATAAAATACTATGGTTTAGAAAGTTCTCATATGACCTTATTTTGAGTTCAGTTGCTTCATCTCAGTAAAGATGTACCAGAGATTAATGAGATTCATGCAAAGACGACAAAAACGATTAATGATAAGGTACGATTTACATACTATGAGAGGTTCCAGTGACAAAGTAATAAGAAAAAAAGAATACTGTGAGAAGCTGAGCAACTTATGAAGGACAAATGAAAATGGATTACTTTCACTTTTTAATTTAGTTTTTGCCCTGGGTTTGAAAACTTACTGGGGAAATTAAGGCCACTCAAGCCATCCCCTTTTCTACAGTGGAAAAATAAATGCTAAGGGAGACTGAAATCGGAGTCACAATTTTCTAAAATAGGCTTGCAATAAACAGAACAATGATAACAAATTAATCTACCAAAAGAGAATGGTTTAACCAACAAAGGCAAGGTATCACGTGCCCCCCACCCAGGGCAGCCCCAAAATTGTGGCTACCCCCATGCTGTCTGCCCCGTGGTGCTTGAGCAAAGCCTGCCAGGGAGGTTCTTTCTGTGGCTCAGCCCTGGCGGTGGTGGGGCTCCAGCCCCAACCTGTGCTGAGTGACTCTGCGTGCCCAAGGGCGAGTGGCAGCGCCGGTGTTGGTTGTTGGGTTTCTCTCCCAATGAAAGAAGCAGCAAGCCAGCAGGCAACATGTGGCTGGGTCAGTAGTGGGCTTTGGCTGCTTGTGGCCCAGCTGGAGCCGGGGTTAGGTTACCCCCACCTCTCCATACCCATGGCAACCTCCTGCACAGGAGCTTTTCAAGGTTTGGGATCCATGGGGATGGAAAAATGATGAACAGGGAGCCTGCAGTGATGGTGATGCAGGCCAGGCAGCCCCTTCCTCTCCCCAGCACTGGGCCAGAGAAAAATGGCCACCTTTCTGCTTCCCCTGCTGCCTTAAAAAGATAGTCCACTAATGATGACCTAGAGAAGTGTAGAATACACAGTTTTGTTCATCCCCACTGTGACAGGATGCTCCTTTCCCCATCTCCCCTGAGGCAACAGGTGAAAACGGGAGAGATAATCTGAGGGGCAAGCACCCAGCAGGATCATCTCCCCTGATGCCAACAGGTCTGCCCAGAATCAACATCTCAGTCTGGAGAACAGATGTAGGTAGAGATATTGGTGACAAAGGGACTGTTTTTACTCTATAAAAGTACTACAAACTGTCACGAAGTCGGAAACTGTCTTGCACACCCTCTGGGAGTGTGATAGAGGATTTCTCCCCGAGGCTGGACACATATTCGTGGTTACTTTTCTGGAAATTGAGTGAAAAAGGATTCATGTGTGTGCTCCTTCAAACAATTGGTTGGTAAGATACATTGAATCCTAAGGTATACTATTTTTTCGCTAGCTGTATTACAAGGATGGTACCTGATCTTGCACTGTATATTTAACTATTAATAGTTTCCTTTTCCCTGTGTAGTAATAATCCTGTTTTAAGTCTTGTCTGTTCAATTTGTGTCTATTGAATAAATGATTTATTCTATAATACACCAAATCAGCCATTATTAAAGAACTTGCGAATGAAAGTGGCTTCTGGGGTTCAGGCCACCTCAAAAGTTGCTATGTATTGCTATAGGCCTAAGAAGGTAGAAACTTATTTAAACCCCATAACATCCATTCATAACACCCACATAATGCTAAACTCCGCCTCCTACCCCTGTAACTAGAAGAGTTTTACAACCAAAACCAGAAAATCTAAAGCAATTCAGAACCTTTTCTTTCGGGCTTTTCACACAGAGACCTTCTGGCATATTCACATTATGTTCATATTTAGAGGTTCTGAAAGACCCTTCTTATCAAACTTGCCCAATATTTTTCTGCTTATATTCCTTACTGGAGTGGCTGTGTAAGAAAGCTGGGTTTCAAACTACTGTTCCCTCAGTTTATTCAATCTAAAAAAAGTCTAAATTGGACTGTGAGATTATCCCTTTTTCTTTTGAAAGACTTCTCTTTTTTTCTTTTTTTTTTTTTTTTAACTTCCACAAGGGTTTTTATTTCTGACTCTTTTAAACACTGTTTGCAGACTTAAACTGTATGATGAGATAAATGACTATGACTGTTTAAAATTCAAACAACGGCCTATGAGTGACACTGCATATAGATTTTGTCTTCTAAGAGGTTAACAGCTCAGACTACCTCTTGTAATTCATGTAAGTATTCCTTACACTGAAATTCATGATCCGAAAAGGGAATAAAAACATACCCAAAGGAGAGAAAAAGAGAATACTGAGGAATAAATATGCTGTCACTCTAAGTAATATATTTGGAAAGATGGTTCATTTTGCATTAAAAAAAAGCATATTTTTTCTGTATAAGCTGAATGTGAGCTGAGAAAATATTTAATCATCTGAACTACAAAAGTGCATGTTAATTGTGAATAAAATATAGAGTTTATCAGTTTTTATGGTCTCTCATTTTATGATATAATTGTGATTCTAGAAGACTTTGCATTATCTGCTTCTAGCACTGGCTAGCCTGCTGCAAGACTTCATTGCTTCTTCATAGCAGGAGTGGATGAGCCTAAATCAGTCTCTACGTTTTTGTGCTATAAGAGTAAAGAAAATGTTTTCTCCACAGAGCAAGAACTTTTTGTTAAGAAACACTGACTACTAGCCAGATCTAGGAACAAGAGGTTGGAGCAAATGAAGCAATTAACTAACTCACTAAGGCAGTTCCTCTCTTATAAGACACTTTAATCTGTATATTTAATGATATGTTAGAGTTTGTTTCCAGATGTTTGCAGATTAGGCTGTAATGTAGTACATTAAAGTTCACTGATTTATTCAATGTCAGGCATAATAATATCCAAAATTAAAATAGTAGGATTCTTGCATTATAATAAGTAAAAAAGTGTGTTTTCCCCCAACCCCTGGTTTTAATAGCATCAAATACCAATAATTTTTCATAGGATTTTAATGGGTGCAATAATACATAAATATCCAATTATGCTGCTAGAATACATCAATTTTAAATATTGAAGTGCAGTGAGATCATCAACAAGGTTGTTTGTCAAGATGTAAAGCTCTAAATTCAACTGCACATAGAAATGGGGTTCATCTGTAAATTCTGAAAAAAATTGTGAAAATTGATAGACCTTCTTTGGTTTATTTGGTTTAACTGCTTGTTTATTTGGTTTATTTTTTAACCATCTCACATAACTCTAGCTATGTACCTAAAGTTAATTGCTTGGTTATGTTTGTTGGCAACAAGCAACAGGTTAAATATAACAAAACCAAGCTCAAAAGATCTACCTGGGAAAGACTGGATGAAGTTAGCTAGTTTTGCCTGTTAGCTATGGAGAAATATAGACAACTAGATTGTACCAGCCATAGAACATTGGATGTCAGATGACATGTATCTTATCTGATGTGCTTTACTTCAGTTACTAATACATTTTTCTCTGGGATCCATGCACAGAACTGCATAATAAAGACAATCATGTCTGCTTAGGAGTATATCTAAAACAGATGACATGAATAATCTCAGCAGAGACAATAGAAGAAAGCCAGCTGCCATGGTTTAACCCCAACTGGAAACTAAGCCCCCCAGCCACTCACTTGCTCACTCCCACTCAGCAGAAGGAGAGAATCAGAAGGGTAAAAGCGAGAACATGTGGGTTGAGGCAAGGACAGTTTAACAGGTAAAGGAAAAGCTGTGTACACAAGCAAAGCAAAACAAGAATTCATTCACAACTTCCCAAGGGTTGGAAGGTGTTCAGCCATTCCCAGGAAAGCAGGGCTCTGTCACATGCAATGGTGACTTGGCCAGACAAACACCACCGCTACAAATGACCCTTGTCCTTATACCTTCGTCTTCCGCCAGATCTCTATGCTGAGCATGATGCCAAATGATTTGGACTGTTCCTCATGTCAGTTGAGATCAGCTGTCCCAGCTGTGCCCCTTTCCATCTTCTTGTTCACCCCCCAGCCAACCTGCTGGTTGAGGTGGGGTGAGGAGCAGAAAAGCCACTGACATTGTAGAAGAACTGATCAGCAGTAATAAAAACATCCCTGTATTATCAACCCTGTTTTCAGCACAAACCCAACACATAGCCCAACACTGTCTTCTGTGAAGAAAAATAATTCTACTGCAGCCAAAACCAGCACACCAGCAAAAATATATTTAATTCTGTCATTAATTTTTAAACTAACAAAATTATTTGTGAAGACTCACTACTCCATTCATAGTTAATAAAGAGATGGATGCCTTCAAAAGATGATCCATGCCAATCAAGTGCCACCATGTGCATATGTGATGGAAAAACTTTTTTGTATCTTATGGCTTTATTAACGTCACAAGAATAGAACTGGGTTTTTTTTCTATATATTCTTTATGCTTAATCCCTGCAGAAAGAGGATATCAGAAATAGAAGACAACATTTTTTTCAGGCTTCTGGAAGGTTGCCCATAGTTTTCCAAAACATTTTGTACATTAAAAGGCTACATTTTAATCCGGAAAATGTAAAACCTGGGTAAGATGTTATGATTTTGCAAATGAAGTAGTTATGTATTGTGTTTCCTTCATACATATAATTATAACAAAAATCTTGCTCAGCTACCTTCATAGCTGAAGGTAGGAAATACCTCTAGAAATGTACTTCATGTTTTTTACATATTTCTTCTTTATTTTTTTTTATTCATTCACAATAAAATATCCTTTGAGACTGTATAGCATCTTAATACATATGCAATACTGTGAATTTGAGCAGAAAGTAAATACTCTCTTTTCATATGCATGAATGTTAAAAAAAAAGTATGAACCCCAAATTGTTTTACAATAGTGAATATTTCTTGGCAATACACTTTTTAATAATCTTAATAATGCATTCCAAGAAAAAAAGAGAAAAAGCAAACATGTAAAATTTATTATTAAAAATATATTATGAATTCAATTTTTCTTATTGGGAATCTTTATATCAACAATTTTAATCACAGCGTTCTCATTTACATCCAAGACTATAGCCAGGAAAAAAGGTGATTGAGAATAATGAACTATCAAGTTGTGCATGTCTTTAGGCAAGTAAAGAGATTCAGTCACTGTGTTCCTTATCATAGTTTCAAAAAGGAAAATCATATGATACACATATTTTTCTTATGGTGGTCTCATAATGGACTGAGTTTTCATGTGGATGATCAGCCAGTTTCTAGCAATCTCAAAAAAGCATACTACTACTTCAAAAATACAGCATTCAGTTTTGTTTGTAAAACCTACACCTTTTCTAGATTTGTTTTCTTAAGTATTTTTTATAAACTTCCATTTTTCTCACCAATTGCTACCATTACATGTACTATCGCTGAAAACGAAACTAAAATGGCTTTTTGCAGACCTTCAAAAAACATGTTCACAAGTAATGGATATTCATTTTAATATAAGCTTTTCTACAATTGTTTCAGAGGTCAGAAATTTATTTTCTTCTTATAGTTTTATTTAACAGTTAAACTCAAATTTTTTGGTGAATTTTTTGCTTTCACTATCATTTCTTAACAGAAGCAAAGGCAGTATTCATTATATGCAGACTGCTAACAAAAATGCCAGCCATGAAACTAATAAAACACACACATGAATAAAATCAACCCTCTGGTAAACTATTGTATGCATGTGAAGGTTCTACTTCTCATTAAATCTCTTTCATTGCTTTAAAGCATCTGTATTTTATGGGGCCTTTGTCGCAGGCCGCTTGGCCGCCCGGCTGGCCAAAGGCCTGCAATGTCCTCGTGTGCCCGGATCTCGCGTGTCGCAAGAGCGTGTGCAGCAACAAGGCTGTGCCTTTATATTTCGCGCGGCAGCTCCAAGGCTGTTCAAAGCCCAGGCTGGGGCTAGCAGCAGCTGATTGTGAGGATGCGACGCAGAGACAACAAAAGGATTAGGAGGACTCGCCCGTGGTGTAAATCCAAGAGTTTATTCCCTGCCCCGGGGGGGGCAGAGGCTCACCGCAGGGACGGGAGCTACAAGACGAGTGATAAAACAACCGTTGCACCAGGTTTTTAAGGGGGGGGAAAAGGGGAGGAACAAGGGACAGGACAAATGGGGTACATGACGGGAGATGACAGTATCCAATAAGCAGCAGACGTAGGAGGGACATATGTAAATAAGCCAATGGGAAGAACAGAACTTCAGAACATTCCAGTTTGGTATGAATAATAAACCAACTATATGAACATCTAAACCATCTACGAGGAGAGAGGGGAGGGGGCGGTACCTAGCTGGACAACAGCCCACGGCAGGAGACTGCCTCAACTTGCCTACCTCTCAGAGCTCACTGTCCCAAGAGGTGTCATCTACCCAATCTGCAATCCCCACTGAAAAGGCAGGCTGAGCTGCAACCTCGAACGCCACGGGTGACCCAGCTGGCAGCTCCACCACCGGCTGGGTGACCGCTACAGGCCTTCTCTGTGAAATATAAAAGAGAGGTTTACAATACTTAGAGTTAAAATTGCATCCATAATTCGCGTAAATGTTGCTGGGTGAAGACGTAATATCTAGCATCTCTTCCAGTAAACATGAGAGAACTCTCATGTAGTTTACATTATTTTAGATCTCAGAAAAATTCACCAGTGCCACCTGAGTGTATTGAAGTTCAAATTAATTCACCGAGAATGTTTGATTAAGAAATGAAAGACGTGAAAATCAAAAAGAATATCTAGAAAAGTACAAATAAGAAATAAGGGGTCTAATTGAAAACATTTTTTCTAACATATAGTGCTATCTAAAAAGAGCAAAGATTATTTTAGTGTTATTGTTATAGTGTGTTACTGGCTTATGTTGCTCTGTTTACTTCTACACTGGCTGCCTTTAGGCTTAAATTTACTGTAAATCCAAGTTGCTGAAGTAGGCATTGACTGTATCTCTGAAAACTTACCTTCAGGGATCTGTGCACGCCCTCAATGCTTACAAGATTGATTTGTAGCTTCAAGCATAAGACACTTAAGGGGATCTGAAAGTAGGATGGCCACACAGGTGACATGTTATATCCTGCATAGGGTGAGATAAGAAGCTGGATGCTCTGTTAGTGCCCCCTGATGGCCAGCTCACGCAACCCTTTCAGATAAAACATGTATCAATAAAATATACACTTAGGATGACAATAATATATGTATAAAATAACAAAACAAAACCAAAGCTAAATTAACATGTTAAGTGTAAAAAGTAAATAATCTTAAAAACCTTCAAAAATGTAGGATATATGAAATGCTTAATTTTTAAGTCTGGCAGAGGTGTAAATCTATTTATCAGAGGCAAACTGAAACAGAAAAAAACCCCCAATAATAACAATTTGGATCAATATTTTGATTAAATGTAATTTTTTTTGTAAGAAAATTGTTCCCTTATCAATATGAAAACTTGTTCTAGCAGCAAGGAAACCAAAGGGCCAATTCATCATATAGGGAGATGGGACAGGAAGGTTATTTCGTCTTTCCCTAAACCAAGAGGTGTTCACCCTAAAGCCAGAGGTGTTTACCCAAGTTATGGAAAAATCTGGATAAATTTTCTACATTTACAAATTTGGTTACATTTCTCATTGTCTAGCTGTCTTCTATCCATCCAGGTGTTGTGTTAGAAATAGCTAAGTTGTCAATAATGTTTGAAATACCACACCTTCATATGTACAATTAAATAACCTTGGGAGAAGCAAAAACTGTTGCATTTTGATTGCTTGAATATTCTGTGCAAAGAGGACAGACTTTCAAAAAATGCACTTTACCTCAGAGTATCCTCTAGACTGAGAGAACTCATGTTTACATTTTCTGAAAATATATCACATAAAGGAATACTATTATTTACAATATTGTCTCTTTAGTGGTTTATGCACTTCTAGCCTGAATAACATGTTCTCTAAGGGCCCAATTTGGCAAATATCACTGCAGTTGATTAATTTTACTTTCATGTTTCATCCCTTTCAAGTCAAATGCACCAGGAAGATGAATGCAAGTAATAGTTATATAGGCATTTGGAGAATTGGGTCTGGAATTTAAATATAGTAGAGTACGTTGGTCTGATCATTCTAGGAAACATCTATTTCCACTAGAAAACACAAATTTAAAACATCTAAATTGTTTAAGACTGGGGGAAATTAATTAAATGACAAAATAGTGGGAAAAACCTTTTTGAACTGTAGGAAAAATTTGTGTCCTTAATACTCTGGTGTATAAGGAACACATCCTTAAGCTTTCTTTGACATAAAATAGAGTTAAGCACATCATCTGGGAAAAAAAAACCAAAGCAATTATCCAGAGGCTGATGTTCCTTTCAAATTGATAGATGAGGAAGGAAACTTGACTTTTTCACTTCTTGATAGCATTTGATAATTTCTGATTTAAGAGATAAATTAAATTAGTAGGATTTAATTTAATTCTGTGGAATAGTACATTGTCTTGTTTTCACACAACTTCATAAGTTGTTTAGAAAATTCAGAGGCTTATTCTTCTATAATAGATCTTCTTTGAGAAAACATAAACATGGATTTTTCCTTAGGATTTTATTCATGGCACTTATGTAATATCTTTTACTGAACACTCCCATTTCCAGTATTAATTAAATTGTGCATTAATGTAGACTAAACTTTTCTTTAAAGACAATAAATAAATTGCATATGTTTAGTGTTTTATTTAAAATAATACATATGCAGCAAATTACTCCAAAAATTGTAAATTTCCCTGGAACAGCATTATATATATTTATATGTGCACACACACCAGTATATATAGAGATATATGTATATATACACCTATACACTCCTAATAAGGATCATCTGTGGCAGAACATTACTGCTACTTAAATATAAACCTCTTGCTTATTTAATCCACACATTGTATTTTATTTCTCTAAATAAAAGAAATTACTACTTTCTGCACTATTCTACTTCCATAATGTTGTCCTCCCCAATAATTAATTTTTAGGAAGTGCATACCTTGGAGTTCCTAGTAAATGTAGCTTATTTCCAAAAACTGTCTGTGGGAAGCCCTTTTCAGTGCTATAACAAGCAATGAGGTAGTGAAAGACCTTTGAAGTAAATTCCAAATGACCTGATAAATACACTTGGTAAAATGGCCTTAGAGATGGAAAGACCTAAGAAATTTGAACTGTCTGCAGAACTTGGCATCATTTGATGGAATGGTACATCAAGCTTGGAGCTTACTTGGTTATAGTCTCTTCAGTATATTTGCATTAATCACCAGTACAAAGAATAGACCAGATTTTTATCATTTTGTCACCAAAGTCTGATCACCTTTTACCTTCTTTAGTTGTAACACATAAAGTTAGGATTCTGAGTGTACTGTGTCATGCTAAAGAACTGCATTTTTATTAACTTCATCTCTTACTGACAGCTTTAAGGCTCAACAAATCATCAGGGAGGATCTTGTGCTTGCTTTACTCATCCTTAAGGAAGGTCTCTCCCAAACAGCTGCTCCTTATCTGCAGGCCTACACAGGTTTTTCTAACGACACCATCATTACAAAGCTCAAAAGAAAAGCCAAGTATACATTTATTGCTGCCAAACTTTTAATGGTTGTTATCTGTTTACTTGTTTATCTTGGCATCAGAATTTAAATGTGGATTTCTTGGTACTGGGAGTACTTGAACAAGTTTAGATTAGACATAGGAAAAAATTTCTTCACATAAATTGCTTTCAAGCACTGGAACAGGCTTTCCAGAGAAGTGGTAGAGTCTTCATCTCTGGAAGTGTTCAAAAAATTTTTGGATGTGGCACTTGAGAACATGGTGGTGGTGCAAGGCTGGCGTTTGGACTTGGTGATCTGTCTTTTCCCACAGAATCTTTCCATAATTCTAAGTGAGAACAATTGGCGTATTTGTATTTCACAAATACAAAGAAATTAATGAATTTGATAAATACTTGTAGGCGCAATCATATGGTTTTGTCTTCTTTCTTAGTGTGTTCTGCCTCAGTGCAGGTTATACAACTGTATCTGTACATTGCATGTTAATGGGAAAAACTTGTGTATCAACATTATATTAAGTAAAAATGTATATAAGTGTCAGAGAAATAGAAATTACATAATTGAGTTCTTCAAAGTTTTCAATTTTAAATCGTAAGAGCTTGTACTTGATGGTGCATAACTGCAACAGAATTGTCATTATCATATATTCTTGTGTCTTTTAAAGTGAGATACAAAACCTTCTTGGGGAAAGAAAGAGCTAGTACAGCAAAAGCAAGGAAACAGGTAAAATTACAACCTAAGGGATAGTATTTCTTCTTTAGATACAAACTTTACAAGTACTAAATGGTTAATTATTTATATATAATGTTTTTCTTTGAACCAATTGAAATGCATTTTCTTTACTGATCTGCCTGTTTCATATCTCCTACAGAAAACATCTTTTACTTAACGTTATAATTTATGTCCAAATACCATACTACGGTTTTGGGTTTTTTTCTCCTTAATGACTTAATGCAGGATCATTCCTGCTTGCTGTTGAACAGTTTGACCCAGGTCCAAACAAGCACTAAAGCTTAAATTCAAGCCTCCAAAATGTAAGAGTGAAATGAATAGAAAATTATGTGATTAAGTGCTTTGTTGGATAAAGGCCAAAGTGTTCAGTATCTTGAAGACTCTTGGGGGTATGAATAATCCAATGTAAGAAATAGTCCTATTTTGAGAGTATGTATAAAGATCAACTGTACCAAAACCAGAATTTTGAATTTATAGATTAACTTTAATGTTGTGGAAGTCAATGTAACATTTTTATGGAGACTGTGATTTTAGAGCACTATTAACTGTACACGCTTTGTAATTAGATGACATCAATTTACTGCTTTTATATTTTTCCTTCTCTAACTAAACAAAAAGTCTGAGAGAATCTCATTTTAAGTTGTATTGGGTCCGGCTGAGCTGGAGTTCATTTTCTCATAACTGTCCTCCCAGTGCTGTGCTGTGCTGTGCCTTGGTAGCTGGGAAGGTGTTGATAACGCACCCGTGATTTGGGTACTCCTGGGCAGGGCTGGCACAGCATCAGCACTGCCTCTCAATATTTCCCCCTATCACGGGGCTGGGAGTGGGCAAGAACCCAGCCAGCTGACCTAAATTAACCAAAGGGATATTCCATACCATATGATATCAGCTCAGATATAAAAGCTAAGGGAAGGAGGTGAAATCTGGGGGGAGGGTTGGGGGGAGTGGTGGCCATTTGTTATTTGCAATGTTTGCCTTCTGGACCAACCACTATGTGTGCTGAAGCCCTGCTTCTCAGGAAATGGCTGAACATCGCTCAAGGATGGGAAGTAGAGGATAAAGTTTTTTTCTCTTTGCTTATGCATACACAAACTTTTGCTTTTCCTTTAGTAAACTGCCTTATCTCAACTTATGAATTGTTCTCCATTTTACGTTCTTCCCCCTGTCCAACTTGGAAGGGGAGTGATAAAGCAATTTGGTGGGCACCTGGTGTCCAGCAAAGGTCTATCCACTACAGAAGTGTAGTCACTGATTTAAAACATTTCATCCCAGCTTGTTCTCATAACAGTCTTAATAGTCACCTTGGCTCCTCTTGTATACAAATTAGAATTTTATGGTCTAGACTGGAGGATGACTAAGTGGTGTTCACAACAGGTTGGAAGATTGGCCAAAAAATGTAGTGATTAAAATGTCACATGCCATCTTGGGAGCAGTAGCAAGGGAAATACTCTAGGGGTCTATCCTGGAACCTGAATACTTTTCAATGATCTGAAGGAGATGAGGAAGGTGTGCTTGATTATCAAGTTTGCAGATAACTCCAAATAGAGTAAAGAGTCAATATGATTGGGATAATAACTGCTATCGCGATGGACCTCAACAGGCTGGAGGAATGGGCTGTCAGAAAACTTATGAATCAGGATAAATACCTGTAGAGATAAATCTATGAGGTCCACAAGAAGTACAGGTAAAAATTATGCACGAGTTAGTATGTGCATACAATAAAAAAACCCAAAACCTCCCAAACTCCAATCTCACTGCAAAACACAGTCTGCATATAACAGAGTTTAGAAAAGTCTAAAGACAAAACAAGAGTTCATTATTTCCTTCAAGACTTCTGTCTGTCTAATAATCAAGATAAATTTCTATAGTGGCATGAGACAGGTGGAAGTATATGAGCAAAGGTTATAAATAATTGACTGAACTACCTTGTGGTAAACAAAACCCAGCTTTTATCAATGAAGTCTCATGATAAGAGATTTCATCTATCCCAATATTCTTAAAAGGATTATGGCAGCAAGAAGAACAAAGTGAGTTCCTTAACATTTCACCAGGATTAATTTTTCATTATAGAAGAGAACTGAGTGGTTGATAGAAAATGGAACAGACTCTACATATTATCTAAGAGCTGTAGGAAAAAGCAAAGATAACATCTTATATATTTAATTTCCTATTTGTATTAGTTTCTGGTTTTAAAATATGCATAAATGTGTAATAAAAGCAGATTAAAAATCAACAGATAAGAACCCCAACAACCCATGAAGAGATTTGTGAGCCATGCAGCTAAATCCCAAGGCATTTTCTTGAGGATTTTTTAACAAAAATATTTATCTGGCATTGCCATCCATAATATATTGAGGTCAACTAAAAATTAAACCACAGATGCTTGCTGAATTTCTAAGAATAGTGAACAATATATATTCTGGCTTGAGGAAGCAGTATTTATTTATTTTCTCAAATTATATTTCTAAGACCTGCTGATGTAGAAAGCAATACTGCTTTTTCTTATATGTGCGTGGATACAGAAACAACCTGTTGTTAATGTGAAATGGGAACCCTTTATGTACTTCTAGTTTCTAAGTTCTTGCATTAATCTTCAAACTTCTCTTTCATAGGAATTTATATTGAAGAAAATTAATGAAAACTGAGGAATCAATCCAAACTTCTTTTCTTTAGCTTAGCAGTGCAGATAAAAACAGTTTATGCATTACCATAAAAAATAAATAAATAGATTTTCATTTATAAGTTTATTTTAAGTTAATTTTGAAAAGGTTTCTTCTTTAAATATGTAAGGCTGGCAGATGAAAATTTGCTTTAACATTCTCTGTTAAATTTCTGTTGATAAATATACAGTTATACCCACAGTTAACAGCTCCTGATTAAAAACATATTAATATAAAATGCAATGCTTCCACCTTTTTAAGGTAAGGTTCTTTGGCTTAGAATTTAGCAGGTATACTGTTAGTCCTGAAGCATGCCATATTTGCAAAGATTTAGGTCATGTGCGTACTATATTTTCATTTTATTGATGAAATTCAATCTATTCATGGAAGCTAAGCCGTTATGTCACAACTGTCTTTCCACATATTCTATCAGAAATAGACATTAAACCTATAACATTTTTAGTAGTGAGTGTGAAAAGTTTTTAATTTTTCTGTGAAAATAATTATATGCACAAATTATGGCTAGTTGACATGACTGATGACATTCACCACTGTCAAAACCTTCAATCTGCAGTAAAAGCAACTTCCAAGCTGATTCGTATAATTGCGTACCATAGGGGAAAATATTACACATATTGATGCATTCAATGTTTCAAATAAGTGCTCTCAAGACATTTAGATGTTTTAACATTTGTGCTTGGTTTCTGGCATTTTTACCCTTTGCAGTTTAAATTATGTCACTGTAACATCAATATAAGTGAAAATTGAGCACGTACAAGACTAAAATTACACATAATCCTTAAAATTACTCCTGATTCTAAGATTGTCACTAAATTTACACTTAGGGCTTCTTCTTTAAACATATTTGATAATTTGTAAAAATTCCGTATACATCAAATATCATGTATAGTCTCAGAACTAAATTTAGTGATACAAAAACCTGATGAAATTGTTGAAAGATTTAACAGTGGCTTTTCCACTTCCCTGTGCACTCTCTGCTTACTCTCAGTACCATTTTTCTAGTAGCTAAGTGCAAGAGCTGTGCAGATTTTTTTTTTTTTTTTTAAAGCTGCATTGGATAGTGGCTTCAGCAAACCAGTTCAGATGACTGCTTACCTTCACAATTAAATTCTCATACTTCACATGCATATTTATGACAATATGATCTGAAGCTTACCTGAACAATTTGTATTTTTTAATGCTTGTTCATTTATGTTTTCCAGTCCATTTTTAATCTGTAGATTTCTGATGCTTGGTAACATCCAGATTTGTATCTGAACCTGTAGTTCAGATTCTTCCATTTCCTTACTTGAGCTCTTGCACTGTGTTACAAACGTTTTGTTTGCCACTCACCTCTTGCTTGGGCTGAGTGCTGCACTGGCAGTCTTTACTATCTCCTTGGTTACTGAAACTATGTTTTCATCACTATTAACACAGCCTTTGCTTTTTCTGTGTGAATTCTAACATTTTTGACTCATAATTATCATACTGCACTGCAGTAAATCTTGACTGTGAGAATTTGAGAGTGTACAGTGTAAACTAAGTAGCATTAGGACAATAATTCATAGAAACATAGAACTGTAGAATAGTTTGTGATGAAGGTACCTTTAAAGATCACCTAGTCCAACTCCTACAGTGAACAGGGACATCTCCAACTAGATCAGGTTGCTCAGAGCCCTGTCCAACCTGACCACAAATGTTTCCAGAAATGGGGCATCCACCACCCCTCTGGGAAACCTGTTTCACCACCCTCATTGCAAAAATGTGTATCTAGTCTAATTCTATTACCTTTTTGTCTAAATGCATTCCTCCTTGTTCTATCACTACAGTTCCTACAAAGAAGTTTGTACCCAACTTTCTTATAAGCCCTCTTTATGTATTGAAAGGCCACAATTAGGTCACTCCTAAATCTTCTCTTCTTCAAGCTGAACAGTCCCAATTCTTTTAGCCCTTCCTTGTAGGAGAGGTGTTCCATTCCTCTAATCATTTTTGTGATCCTCCTCTGGGCCTGCTCCAACAGGTCTATCTTTTCTGTGCTGAGGACTCCAGAGCTGGATATGGTGCTCCAGGTGGGGTTTTCCCAGGGGACAGTAGAGGGAGAGAATTTGGTGTCATCCACAAACTTACTGAGTATACACTTGTTCCCACTATGACATTGATGAAGATAATGAACAGTACAGGTCCCAATATGGACCTCTGAGGGGCACCCCTTGTCATTGATGTCCATCAGGACTCTGAGCCATTGACCACTACCCTCTGAATGTGACCACACAACCAATTCCTCATCCACTGAAAAATCTGCCCATCAAATTTGTCTCTGTTCAATTTAGAAAGATATCGTGGGGCACCATGAAGGTCTTACACAAGTCCAGACACATGACATCTGTAGCTTTTCCTTTGTCCATTGATTTAGTCACCCCATCACAGAAGGTGAATAGGTTGTTCAGGCAAATTTTGACCTTGGTGGGGCTGTGCTAACTGTCTTGAACAACCTCCCATCCTCCACTGTGCCTTAGTATACCCTTCCATGAACTTCCCAGGCATAGAGATGAGGCTGACAGGTCAGTAGTTTCCGGGGTCCTCCTTTCAACCTGTTTTAAAAATGAGTGCAATGTCTTCCTGCTTCCAGGCACCAGGATTTTTACCTGACTGCCCTGACTTTTCAAAGTAGCTTGGTAACTCCATCACCCAATCCCTCAGGCCTCTGGAATCTATCTCATAATGTCTCATAGACTTGTGTGCATTCAAGTTTGTCACGTAGTGACAAACCTGATCTTCTCTTAAAGTGGGAAGGACTTTGCTCCCAAGTGTCTGCCTTACAGCCTATCCACTCAGGTGATGTGGGAAGAAAAGTTGCCATCAAAGACAGAGGTAAAGGTACGTCAGTCTTCTCTTCTTGCACTGTTGCAAATTTTGTCAGTTTTCTTTGACCTTCCTTTTTTGGCTGACATGTCTGTAGAAGTCATTATTATTCTTTGCATCCCTTGCCAAGTTCAGCTCCAGCTGTACTTTGGCCTTCCTGAACCCATCCCTACACAACTGAGTCCCTATACTCTTTCCAGGTTACCTGGCCCTGCTTCCACTGCCTGTGCATTTCCTTCCTGGCCTTTAGTTTGACCAGCAGGTCCTGACTCAGTCATGCTGATCTCTTGCCTTCCTTTCCTTATTTCTTAAATGTAGGGATTTAGAGCTCTTGCTCTCTATGAAATGTGTCCTTAAAGATCTGCTAGCTCTGTTCTGCTCCCTTGTCCCTGAGGACAGTTTCCTATTAATTAATTTTTTGAATAGCTTAAATTTGCTTTCCTAAAAATCAGGGTCCTGGCTTTGTTCTTTGCCTGACCCATCTCCCTCAGGATGCTTTCTAACAAGCACCAGGTTGGACTAGTCACTTCGAGTATCTCTTAACATTAGTGACAAAATCCACGTTTTCTGATTGCAGAGTGCAAGAAGACTTAATATCCATCATGGCAACAATCTCAAGTCCTGTAGAGACATGACATAGTAAAGTCAAAAGAGTTATTAATTTGCTTAAAATTAAGGAAGTACTTAAATATTTTCATAACCTGAGACCTGAGAATCTCTCTGGTGTCTATTAGTGTTAATTCCAGTGAAGAGAGTGCAATCCAGTTTATAACATCAGATGAGAAGTAGAAGAGAGTTTTCCCCAGAAACAGCAAAACTGATAATTACTTGACGCTTCTCATGGTGATTTAGTGTCTAATTAGATGGACTCTCATGGATTACTTAAGAAGTTTTGTACATGCAAATATCATTACAACTTGGCTTTTGTATGTGTTAATGTAGTACATCAAACTTGTTAGTATTACCATGTGAGAGAAGGAACTATGTTATTGCTAAAGATTACTTTTCACTCCATGAAAATTATGTTCTGCTCCTAGCTTTGATAGTGACCTTTGGCAATTTACATCTTTTGTTGTTGTTGTGGGGTTTTTTTTCTCCCAGTTATTAATTTAGAAAACACAAGAGAACTTTGGAGGATTGTCTATGCTAACATTTAACCTAAATTATAACTCATAGTTCTGTGACTTCTACCCTATTTTTGCAAGTATGCTTCAGGGAAAAGGTAAAAAATCCTGGAAGAGTTATACAAAAGTACTTATAGTAGTATTTTAAGATGTTGAAGAAAGCATATGAAAACATGAGTGACAATTTAACAACAGATACTCAGAATACCTTTCAGTCTCCAACAACTTGGTTTTCAGGGAATTCATGTCTTTCTATTTATCAGTACTTAAAATATGGACACTTAGTATATACTCTTTCTATTTTTTCTCAAGAGGAATAGCAAGGTACGATGAATGAAAAGTGCTAATAAATATAATTGTTGCTAATATTTTTCTTTCACCAAGCTACATATTGTCATTTTTCTGCTAGTCATTAAGAAATAAATACTTCTCCATTCCTTATAGTTTTGTGTTTTCCTGGATAAAAATATCTACTTAAATTTATTACGATTACACATAACATTGCTTAAGTAGTGCAAGCTTATATCATCTCATTCCTATATTGTATAATGTAATTGTAAATGACATGTGCTTTGACTTGACCATGACCTTTACATGGTGATACTCCAGGACAAAACTTAAACCAGCCTGTGAGTATTTTAATGTAGGAGTTATAATAACATTTTATACAGTGGACTTCTCTCAGACCACCAAAACATTTAAGATCTGAGACTAATAATCTTTACATACAAGCCTGTACAAAAAAAAGACACCATGAAATCTGCATCATACCCCTTGCAAATCTTCTGTCCCAGCAATTTCCAGAATGAAGGTTAACCTTTAATTTTGCCTGTATGTGATCAGGATTACATATTAAATGTCCTTGCATAATAAAGGAAAAATCAATTCAAACTGGGTGGCTTAAAAGTGCTTCTCTTCCTTTAACAGTTTAATGTAGCAACGTATTTTAAACATTTTGAACTACTTTCCACTAATATGCCAGATGATAATGGTTATATATCAAACCCTGTAATTCCCTGAAACTACTTAGATTTATGCCCACTAAATTAGCTGGTTGTAAAATGTTTAGTGAAAACAATAAACATTCATTCAGTCAGACATAATTCTATACTGATGTAATTACCATGGCTTGAAGCCAGCACTGACTGGGATTCTGGAAGTTTAGTATAGGCAAAGGGAGAGCCAATACACCCAGTCATGTTGTTGTGATTAAGATTTCTTTCAAGACTGTTCAAGGTATGGACCTCATCTTCTAGAACATCTGCAGATTCTTACTTATCCAAAAAGCATAGCAAAAATTTGTAGATGTCTTTCCCTATGGAAATGTCATATTTTCTGATTGACTTATTTAATTTAGAGAAAGAGTGTTCCCTTTATATTTTCTATTGCCCATTAGAATGAACCAGAGACTCTTTTTCAATTTCATTCACAGTATCTTCCTTCCTGCCTTGAGTGCTGCAGTTTCATATACTTTAGTAAGTTCCTGCTTTAGCATCTACTTTGTGAGGGAACAATTTCCTAAGACTGTGCAGCTGGGGACTTCAAGGTTTTTCTATGTTCCTTTTTTTCACACTCTCTACTACTTTGGTTTTTCTCCCCTTCCTTTATAATATAGCCAGGTGATAAACATTTTTTTTAACTCATGAAGAATTTATTTCCCCTGCTGCTCCTGAAAATTCTGTGTCTTTACTATGTTCCATTTTTCCTAAGGAAATTGACACATACTTTGCCTTTAATAAGTTTGTAAAGTCTGAGATTTTTTTCTGCTTATCTTCTTTTCATGTGTCTCTCTTTTCAGCACTCAGCATTCATTCTTCGAACACTTTAGCTCTAACGATCACTGAAAATTTAGAAAAGCGGTATTTATTTATTTTAGTTATGCTGACACTCAGTTTTGTTTAACATTTACTGCTGTCTCTACAAAAAGCTTGCCTGAATTACTGATATCAATGACACTATTATTAACTACATTATTCAAAATATTCACAAAATGATCCAATCATTGCAGTTTTTGTATCACTCATTTGGCAAACAGTAGGCTTTGCACTGACTTGATCAACTGCTATTTTTAACCCTTTTGGGTTTGAAAACTGTGTGTGTGAAAGGAAAGCACTCCACTGTAAGATTGTAAATCTCTGATTCAGTCCTCATTTCAGACATATTTTTCAATTATTGTTACAATCAATGTATTGACTGTAGAGAATTTTTTTTCATGTTATATAAGCATCAGTATCAATCTTCTTTTGCTTATTGCGTAGAATGAGTAATTTCTCTAGGCTGAACCTGGCCAGCAGCCAAGCATCCCCACAGCTCTTTGCTCACCCTCCTTTCCCATGGGATGAGAAGAAAGCAGAATGAAGGTGAGTAGATGTGGATCAAGATAAAGGAAGTTTGTCTTGAATCAAAAGTTCTCTGCATAAGCAAAGGAGTTTATTTACTGCTTTCCATGTGAACGCAGATGTTCTGTTGCTTTCTGTGAAGCAGGGCCTCAGCACACATGATTATTCCTTAGGAAGACAAATGCCATAACCATGAATATCCTTCTTTCCTCTTCTTTTAGATGGTTTGGGTCAGCTGTCCCAGTTTTCTCCGTTCCAATCTTCTTGTCCACCTCCAGCACAATTTTTGTGGGGTCAGAGTGGAAAAAAGACAAACCCTTTACACTGTGCAAGAACTGCCAGTCATAGCCAAAACACTGATGTGTTATTGGAAGTCTTTTATTCATAAATCTGAAGTACAGCACCATACATGCTGCTAAAGAGAAAATTAATTCTATCCCACCCAGATCCCATACAGTGATAAAAATGCCCTTTTAATAGAGAGCTGTGGATTTTCACCTAAAGCATCATTTTCCGTTGTGTGTGATCCTAGGCCTCATTTAGAGCAAAGTATCAATCAAAATCTGAATGGAGAATCAATGTCTTCATGGACTCCTCTGTAATAATTATCACTGCATCGTTTGAATGCCTGACAACTCTAATGAACATATTTCCATAATACTAAATATGCTGTATTATATGCATATATATTTATTATGTAGTATATATTTATTAGATGTAATTGTTTTTAATAATATTATTATTTATTTAATATGGTATGTAGTGTGCTATAAAATACTACAAAGGGGAGCAGAGATAAACTAATTTAAAAATTTGAATATTTATCTTGGAAACTAATTCACAGCATCACGAATCTGAAGTTGCAGATTTAGTGGTAAGTATCCTTTTAGATCATGCAATTAACACAATATATTTTCGTTCTCAGCTATGAACTCATATCTGAATTGGATTGAAACCTATCACTTTGCATGCATTTATGTATGACATCAGTTTAAATTTCATATTTGTCACTAAGTTGAAATATTTAACTGGCAGTCAGTTTCTCAGGACGGTAGTCAGCTTCTAACATGGATTCATACTTTCTCTTCGTGTTGTTCTCTGTTTTCTGAAGAGTATATACTCCTGCTCCCCAATCACAGGGAACCACTCTACCACACAAACTGTATGTGTCAGGAGAATATTGACTATTTTCTAGAAAATAAACTTGTAATTAGATGTGTCAGGTAATTCTAACAAGTGTCAGTATTAAATTTTTCGCAAAATGAGTCTTTATTTCAAGTGAAAATTACTGTGATTTCTCTTAGAAGAGAGCATGCTTGAATTATTTGTAAAACCAAAAAAACAAGACTCATTGAAAGCACACATTGTGAAGAACAATGGAAATTCAATAGTTCAATAGTTTTTTCTTATCTTTTCACTCAGGCTCCAATTGTCTCTTTCATGTGGAAAACTACTGTTATGAAGGGAAAGGATATTTATCCAAACACGACTAAATCATTGTCATTGATTTACCAAAATTAAGGGTATAGACCTAATATCAACACCCAACTCAGATGGTCAAGAAGAAGGTCCTTTATTTTGATGGCCGGGCTGCTGCGTGGAATAATTTCCAAAGCCGCAGAGCAAAATCACAAAGCATTACAAGGTATATATCTACAAAGGATTCAATACAAATGCATATTCATAACAGTGCCACCTCCCATTCCCCACTTCGTATGGTAATTAAATGAATAGTCATTAAGCATGTGTAGCTAGCTTTTTAAAATAGGTTGGGGGTCCTATTTAGAGGAGGGGGTCATCAAAGGAGGAAGGAATAGTCATCTTCCTTGCTGTGACCTCCTCACTCTGTGACCAAACACAATGAGTTTGACCTTAAATAATTTTTCAATCCCTCCCTCTATTCTTTTAAATGGATTTATAATTGAAAAGATTTGTACTTGTCTAAACTTCTTCAGATCTCTGTTAGGCCCAAGCACAGCTGAACAAACACAGTTTAAAAAAACTTTTCCAAGGCCCAACTCTAGTTTAATTATTAATTCACTACAGCTGGGCTCACTAATTTTAACAAAATTAACTCTTTAGCTAAAATTCTATGTTTCATCATCACAGTGAACACCCTTCACTGCATGAACTGGTCAGCATGTCTTCAGTCAGTTCTAATAGACTATGACTTCCTTCAGTGTCCTGTTAAGTGGTTTTTCAATCAAAGAAGGTATTTCCTTTATTAGAAGGCTTTCTTATCACAATTTGGCTTTTCATTCACTCTGTGCTACCTTCAGAGGCTGTGTTAATGTGTTCAATCTTTTTGCAGGCTTACTTCCTCCATCTTTCACCTGGGCTAATAGAATTCAGTCCACAGCTGTAAGCAGAGATGTGTTTGTAACTGTAGCTTTTCTTCTAGATAATCACTTCACTAAAATATCCTTATGTTCTGTAAAATCAGTAGACACTCCATCTTACCTTCACACTTTGGACAGGCCAGTATCACAGTGCAATCCAATCCCAGTATTGCATTGTCCTGCTCTTCAGAAGGTTTTGTTTTGTTTAATATTTTCTTGGTGGTTCTCTGAACAGGAATTACATCCTGCCAACCACCACCAAATTCTAAATGGGGAATTTTACCACCTGCACTATATGTGAAGTATATATATTTCCTTCTATTACTTTGTTTTAGCTAAAAATGGTATCTCTATATTTTCTTATCCAATATTAATGGAAGCTATAGTATTACTGGTGTTATTACTGACATCACACATCAATAATTTGTTATTCTTTTCCTCCAGTGAAGCTGTATAAAAAAGCTGAATTTTTAATTTTTTTTCTTATTTTTATCTCATGTCTTGTTCCTACTACCTCCCCATGGTTACCAGGATTTTGTCTGGAAATCCCACATTCTCTACGTTGCACTTCTCTATTTTGATTTCTTTGCTTATGTATTCTTGTTGCAGCTTCCACCTTCTTTTTCTTTTTTTTTTTTTTTTTCTTTCTCTAAAAATCACATTATTTTGTTTGATTTGGGCTTTATATGCTGCCCTCATAGTTCTTGTTCAATTTGTTTATGTACTCTGAGAACAGCCCTTACATGTAAATTAACCAATCCTTCATGAAAATACCTCTTTACAGATTGCTTGCAGCTCTACCTATTGTTCAAGCCATGTGCATGCAAACTCATATTCTGTAGTTTAACTGAGAGGTTTACAACAAATCTAAGCTCCATTTAGCCCTGCTTCCTCTGTCTTTGCCTGCTATGGTTATGATGGTCTGCTGAAGAAAATTTTGGTTTTCTCCAGTTTCCTATGAGGTTAAGGCAAGTGAATGAACTGGCTGAATATCTGCACTCTTTACCACCACATAATGTGTAAAAAGGGCATAACCCTCTTCAGTGATTCAAACGTCAAAAATACTTGTTTTGTTCTCTGGGAAAACCATGTTACCACTGTACTTTCATCCCTTTTGTAGCTATCCACGTTTTCATTTAAGTTAGCAGAATATTAGTTTCAAAGATATTAAAATGTGCTTGATCTGCCCAAAAAGTCCTCAAGTAAGAGGAAATCTGAGCAGCCAGCTCAAGTCCTGCTCTCCTGTACTTGCTTTTAATTTTTAAGTTCAATGACCCTCACCCTGGTTTCCTGGTTTTATACACTCTTCCTACTTGGAAACTGCCATCATAATCTACCTGTTCAGTGCCAGACTTCACTTGAGGATCAGTACTTTTTCCTTTAACTTAGAGTGATGTATTTTCCTCTCATGTCTTACCTGGCTTTACCAGGAAGTGTTCTGAATGCAGATGATCTCATCACTTCACCTAGTGATATTATTACCTGTAGCTGTCAGGAGCAGAAATTGAAAGAAATACTGTCCTCTATCCTGAAAAATTCTTACTGAAGATGAATTCTCCAGGGTCTAAACTGAAATCACAAAAAGAGCTTTTTAAGAAAACAAGGATGAAATATTTATATCTTCAAAATTAATAAGAAATTATTGTCTGTGCTAAAAGGAAAAAGCAGTAAATCTCTGCTGATTATTTTTCTCTTTTGTTGTTGGTCTAAGAACATAGCCTTCCCTTTCTTTGACCTATGTAAAAGTCCTTGCAGCTCCCAGATCAAAGATTGTTAATATAGTAATGCATTTTAATTCTGTTTCGCTATTCACAGAGAGAGGAAAGAAAAAAAATTGTGTCAAAATTCAAGCAAATGGGGATTGATAATTTTTCAGGAAAGTTATGACAACGTTATATCTAACAAACAGAAAAAAAACTCTTAAATATATCTAGAGGTATAGGGCAGAGAAGCTATATGTCAACACAAAATTCCCTTCTGCAATGATATACTCTGTTACATGAGATATTATAAGTAGATTATTAAATGGAAACCACCTAAGAGTGGTATAAGAACATTCTAGACATTGCTGTTTGCTAGTGGATAGCTAAATGCATCCCTAAAATAATCTCATTTAGGTGACAGAGTTTTATTATTAGTACTATTATTATTTTTTTAGCTGAGGGGACAAACATTTCTAGTAAATTAGAAAGGTAAAACAATATAAATATTTCTGCCCCTGAAATAAATATATATCTTTCAATCCAAATATATGTCCAGGAAAACCCAAATTCTCTTCGAAAATTTTGCCGCCTACAAAAAAATTACTTGCACTGTCACTCTAAAAAAGGCTAGTCTAAAAGTTAGAGTAATAAAACTTATTTTACTTCTTTAATTAGTAACTGGAAGCCCAACTAATAATACCATAAGGTCATGACAATCAACATTTGGATCATAAATTGAACTGAACAAGAAAAAATACAAGTAACTCTCATTAAGTTACATGAAATAAGTTCATTAACTTAGTGAGGAGTAAGTGCTCTGGATTGCTTGTTTGCTTAATCATTCACTGAAGAATGTGCCTACATTCTTCTTCTTGACCATGAAAAAGTCTCAGCAATGTGAACAGGATAGGTAGGTGAGCAAAATTATTTTAGTTAGCACTGATGAGTGTCAGATGACTACTCCAGCAGACAACATCTGTGGCCAAGTAATTGGAAAGGAGCTACCCTGCTTCAAGAGAACTAGTGCCTGCCCTACAGTGACTTACGGAAGCAGAACAATCACAGTTCCTCTATTTATTTCTCTACATCCTGTATGGAAGAGACAACCTCCTCCCTTAAGAGCTTTCTTTACTTTAATATTGCTCAAAACCACATTGCACTTGTTCTCATTTTGATTAGGGAAATACAGAGACAAAAATATGAAACAGGTTGTGTGACCCTGATGAAACCCTGATGTATGACCAAAAAAAAGTCAGAAATTTATATCTATTAGCAGTTTCATAATTCTTATTTCATTACGACTTTGATATTCCTAGGCAGCTAACATACAATCTTTGGAAATAAAATTTCTATAGATGATAAACTTCTCTCACAATACTTCTTTGTAATACCTTTAGAGAGGACCAATAAAACAGGTTTATGGTACTCTAAAAATCTGCTGAGTACAGACCTGGCTTTGTTTGCTTATTTTTGTATCATGTGGTTTAAATTAGTTAAATTGTCTCATCTCCTTTTTTTTTCCTCTATGAAGAAATATTTAGAGAATGAAAATAAAAGAAACACAAAAACTCAGCAAGGCTTGAAAATTTCAGATGTAGACCACCACTATGGAAAAACTAAATCATTAAGATCCATTTTTGGAAACTGTGAAGCTTGAAGAATTTTTTAAATATAATTTTTATTGAATCTAAATTTCTCACAGAAGTATTGCAATAATTCTTAAAAGCTAATAATGTAGTTAAGCTAATTCCTGTTTAAAAAATTACCTAAGTTTTAAAATCAATTAGAAGTCTTTGAAAACTGCTGTGTGCATTAGCTTTTAAAGTCAAACAATACATCAAAGAAAACATAAAATAGCAAGCAAGAAAACTGATGCTTTGGTGTTGAAGACAAGACCCTTTTATAAACACATTAATGACAGAGATAGTGTTTTTCACTCAGTATGCACTGAGGCATAATGAATTTAGGGCCCCAGACTGAAATATATTTTCCTCCAGAAAACACAGCCATTTAAATAACCTTTGATTTGTTACCTGCTATGTTGACACTTTATGATGACTTTCTTCAGAGCCAACTTATCTTACTTTTCAGATAATAAATAATGCACAAAGGTAATAAAACAATGCATGCACACATAAACAAACCCACAGATTCTTATGGATAATTTTTCAATGGAGTACTGCCCTTACTGAATATTAAGGTCACTTAGGTGATGCACAAAGACTTATCAAATCAGAAATATTTATTAATCTTATTTCCACTTACTAATGTAATCTATTTATTAAGGATAAATAGTTTATTAATTTAAAAATACTTTTATATCTTATTTATATGTATATTTTTTGTTATAGTATGTTTGTTTATCCCAGTTGCAAGAATTAAATGAGTGGATTTTAAAGCATGTATCATTAATATAAATGAATTTGTTCAAGTTTGAAATAATATTTTATTTGTAGTGATATAGCCTTTAACTGGGATTTCTATAATTATACATAATTTTGGTATACAATTAGCATTGATAAATATTACAAAAGAGTCAGTCATCTGACTGCAATTTTAAAAGCAAATTGTTTATTCTAAATGAGTCATTAAGGATTGCTAGATCGTCAATGAGGAATAAGAATCCTCCCATGAGGAGGGAAAAAATCTAGAGTAAAGAATGCCATAATTCTAAAGTAGATGTTGCCAAATCCGTCTCTAGAGAAAACTTTCCTTCTCCATTGAAGATATACAGCAATCTGAACAATAAACTCAGATTAGAGTCCTAAGAGAAGATTTCAGCTGGATGAAATTATTTTTCCAAAACAGATCCAGACACTGTTTTCCATTTTGCTTGTTTTCCCTGTTATTTCATAGCACAATTCATGCTGCAAGACATGTATGTAAGGCTAGGAAGCAGGGCAGACTGATTAAAGGAAGAACAATAGTATACAGACATGTCATAAAGCCTCCAGCCTGGGAGCACTGGGGAAATAGCCCAAAGTCTCTCAAAATTTCTACAAGTTCTCTTTGTGTTAAATGTGGTTGCAGTCTGACCTCAGCACACAGTCTTTCCTTCTCTGGAATTTAAATCTAAGGAAATCATGAACAAGTGCACAAATATTCATATAATTTATATATATGCATGCATGTGTGTGTACACATAAAGTCACATGTTTAATTGGCTTTGGGAACACTCTGTTCACTCTCACTTCTAGGATAAAGACGGGATATAAAAACTAATTTTCTGAGATGAAAATGGCATTTGAAACATGATAAGGAGGTACTTCTAGAATTTGCTTTTCTAATTTGAGACTTTTTCTCCATATTTTCTAACCTGTTGCATTTTTACCTTTTCTTAAATAATTTTCCTCACTCCCTAAATATCTTGCTTTGTTCCTTTCTTTCCTTTTCTTTCTAGATACTCCTCTGAGTGTTCTCTTCTTGGTTGTATATTTTACCCTGCTGCTTCTTTTGAAGTCAGTGGCAAATCTCTTATTGATTTCAACATGAGAAAGATCAGCTTTCACTCCTTTGCTTCTCTCCATTTTACCATCTCTAATAGCTGGTAGCAAAATCCCACTGACTGTGGCTCTGATCTCTGAAGTGCTGGTACACCATGCTTTTGAGTTTGATCCCAGTCAGATCACTTTCTGACAGCCAGAACAGTATCAAAATAGAAGCACTACTGTGCTGAAAAAAATCCGGGGATTATGAGCTATGTTTTATTCTTTTCAACTAGTGCTGAGTGTTAAGATTTCTTGTGTCATGTGATTTCTACTTCTCAACTACTTAACTTCCCTCAGTCATCATGCCCATGCTGTCATTAATTCTACTCAGTAAGGCAAGTTGAAAAGAAAGCAGAGCAAGGCAGAAAGCAGTACTTTTACTGTTCAACTCCTGGAATTTCTTCACCAACTGTCTCGACAAAAGATAGATGAAGATATTGGGGGATATTTTTATTGATATGACTTATATCAACAGAAGGTATATTAAAGCCAACTCTCTTACTTGCAATGATTTGTTTTCATGTCTCAAAGCAAAGGCAAACAGCATGATACCATGTTCTCATGTTGTCCTTGACACCTTTCTAATTTGCTCTATAATCTATCACCAGGAGAAACCTTTTCAAGATTAAATATTTTACCTTAGCTGAAATACCAATGGATAAGTTTGGTCTGCATGATGGGTCCTGAATGTTTTATGTTTAACCTGAAATTTGATTTTGTTTGCTTGCATGTCTATATCTATGTGTGTGTGTATGGGCACACAAAAATCTACACATACATATGCATACACAAATGTAAGAGAGAAAGACTGTGAACAAGTGGTACTGTGTGTGAGAACACCTTCAGTTAAAAGGGAATGTAATGTGACATTGTGGCGATTCTGGGGCTTACAATATCTGAACTTATTCTTGAAGGCATTGTTTAATGCCTTCAAGTAGCAGGTAAGATTTCTTTCATGGTATTACTCTATGGTGTCTGCAATAAAAATTTATATCTGGGCTGAGAAAGTATGAAGGAGATAATCTTCTTGCATGACTCCTAAAATCTTACAGTCAAGAGGAACCACTTATAATAACACTTGAAATCTTAAAACTGTATTTCCATAATGACATTGGATGAAGCTTCCCATACCAATTCATCCCAGATACAACTGATCTATTACTGTGTTTCTTTTCTGCATGGAAAAATTGTGAAGAAAAGTCAAAGATGAGATAATAAAAACAGTGAAATGAACTAAAAGAGGAGATGAATATTCCAAGTAGGAATACAGATATAGCTTGACAAAAGTAATAGGTGGGGAGTTTTGTGTTCATCAATTTAGCATGCAAGACACATATGTGTTGTCAAGAATGCTTAATGTCCGCTCATTAAAAATCTAATTTTGGTATTATTTAAAATATGGTATCAAAAATGCTATTGAATAAGTAAATATCCCCAAAATAATGATTGTAAAATGATTCTGATTTCCCCTAAAGATACAATTTTTTGATGTCAGAAAAAAACCCAACAATTTTGAATGGAAATTAATATTTCCTCTTAAGATATCATATAAGTAAAACTTCTTTTAAAAATCTAAGAGAAAAAGTATAGACTGGATTTAAAAATACTTGACTTAGTTCTCCAACATATTTGAAACAAAACTTTTCATAAGAATATCCAGTTTGAATTTCTTGATAATTCATAAGGAAAGCCTTTCAAACTTTCAAACGACTTTGAAACTAACCCAACTGTCAGGGCTAGTTACATACATATAATAAATTTTGAACAATTAACCAATTTTGCAGCCCCTGGAAAAAGGATAAAAAATTTGGAGACCTAAGTAAAACTTCAGAAGTCACAAAGATGAATTACCTAGAAATTACTTTTACACTGACATATTAATGGTATTGTGCCAACCTCTCATTATGGAATATTGATCATACTGCATTAGCTTACTAGGTGCTCGACATCACTTTCTATACTACAGTTATCAACTATTTCTTTTGGGTTTTAATCATAAGGTAAAATTTTTCTTTTTCTTTATATATTGCATATACATATAGACTGAAATTATGCTTGTTGACACAATATTATACTCTAACATGTTGTATTAAACAGTAGTTCCCTGATGACAGAACCAATTAGAATATATTTTCTACGGCATTTTTGTTTCATGATTTTATTTTAATCATATAATAGGCTTGGTGGCTAAAGCTCATGTTGAAAATTTTATATAGACTGTAAAAATGCATGACACAAAATCAACATATATACATTAAATAAATTTAAGAATGCTTAATTAGCATGATTTTTTTTTTTAAATTAATGTCTCTTATACAGCCATGCATTGCTATTTGATAGCAATACCTAGAAAAAACATATCAAACATTAAAAAAACACATTTAAAATATATTCTTGCACTAAAATATATTTGTTGAACAATCTATAACTAAGAAAAAATTGTCTCTTTTTTTCAATTCAAGAGACACCTCCACTGGTGCTCGTGGCTGTATCTGATGTACTCAGTTCAACAACAATTTAGTATAAATATAAGAACCGTAGAAACTATTTGAAAGCTGAGGTTCAATGAACTAATTTTTTTTTTTAATGAACTAGTAGATGAACATTATATTAAGCAGCAGGGAGAGTTACAACAAATATTAACTTTTTTTTGTTTATTTCAAAAGTGCAAAAAAAAATCCAGTGTCTAGGAAATTCAGCAAGTTCAGCTGAAAGATGTGTTTACTGTAAGATCAAACTTGGACCACTTTACCACCTTAAAAATGGTTCATCTTTAGCAAAGGAACCTTTTATCTGTGATTGCATATTTTTTAAAGAGACTTTAGTTCAAAAACAAACAGGAATTTGTCTGGTGAAGCATAAAGATGTGGGATATTCAGAACAGCATATTAAATAAACATCTCTTCTAGCTTTTAATTAATAGAGTATAAAGCCAAGGCTGATAAATACTAACAATTTATTGACAGCTAGTTGCATCTTTGATCCTAATTGAATTCGCTTACTTGTCAAATGATACATGAAAGAGTGGCTATATCTTCAGATGAGTTCATTATACATGGATTTTATGTGATAATTCTTTTACTGTGATAATTCTGTCTTTTTCAAGCCCCAAAAAGGAGGAAAAGAATTCAGTTCTTCTTCTTTAAGATCAACAAAATACAATTGCTCACTTACTGATTCTTCACCTGATTCTGTCTTTAGGGGACATTGTCTTTACTGACAAAGTATTGGCTAAAAAGGGTTAGTAATTTCAAGAAAGCTTTTTTTTTTGGAATCCTCCGTAATCTAACCCAAGACAGTTCTTTCATATGCCCATACTGTGTACCAGTATCTGGGTTCCAGTAGCATCAGTATTTGTTGTCTTCCAACAATGTATCAGAGATACTCCTTGTATAATTTCTGCTGCAGATTCCAGCTTCTCTGAATATTTTATCAAGGTCCTTATCATAATTCATCATCTTGAATTTCACATTATGAGGTATGTGTAACACTACTGCAACTATATAATTCTTTAATAAAAATATTTTATTACTGATTTATCTTTTTTTAATAATTGTTAAATAGATTATTAGTAATGTATTAGCAACATATGAGATTTATATAAGAATCAAGAATATAGCTGATAGCTGAATCCTCTGGTGCTTTCATAACTAAAACTTGACCTGGTCCATTATGAAATTATTTACAGCATGTTGCTTTTGTTACTTTTGTTCCTTCCACTACTTGTCATGCAATTCTATTTGATTTGCCTATAGACAAGTCCTGTATCTAATACATGGCAATCTGTGGGTTTAAATAAGCTTCTGTTTCAAACAAAATATTTTTAATTTTAGGTAGCAACTTGCTCCTTTTCTCTAAAGACACTTGCAACACGTGATATTTTAGCATTCAGCTGGGATAAGTGAAGTAAAAACTTTATGCTCAAATACACAGGAAAATAAGTTTCATGAGAATTCAAATAAAGAATTATTGCTCTGTATTTGTGCCTATGAAATAGAGTTTACATGCCACATTTTTGCAGTTTATCAGACTTTTTATAAATTCAGGGAGAGGGATCTGAATTACTCTCTAATGTACTATATATTAAAAAAAAATCAATGCCTGAGGATTACTTCAGAGCTACAAAAAAAACCCCAACTTTTAATAGCATTTTATGTCTGCTTTTGCTTTCAGATACGTTCTTCAAGAATAAGAAGAAAACCTAGAATAAGGATATCTTGGGTTTAAAATGAAAAGTTTGGATGGGGGAGGGGGCTCTGGGGCGGCCTCTGCTAGGATCCACACAAGAGCAGTTCTTGGAGAACTACAGCCTGTGGGAGGGGCTCATACTAGAGTGTTTTGTGAAGGACTGTATCCCATTGAAGGGACTCCATATGGAACAGGACAGCAGAAGGGATGAACTGCTACAAACTGACCACAGTTCCCCACTCCCCATTTTCCTTGGGAGCTCGTTGGTGAATGGTCACCATGTACCTTCATATATGAGGAAAATCAAGTATGCAGATCACTAACACCTCCTGTAATAGTCTTCCAGATTCACCACAGCAGTCAGGCAGTACAGGAAAAGCCAGTCAACTATAGATGTTACCTTTTTGGTACAGTGAGGAAAAAGGAAAAGGTAAAACAACACAAAGTTCTAGGATCATTAAGACTGTTCTGTACAGTCTATGTTTTTGAGAATAATGGACAGCTAAAGTTTTTGCTCTGTGGCTTGTTACAGCCTAGGACAGTGGTGGACTTTTAGTAAAACTCAATATATTTGGTTCTGTGTTCTGAAGGTGTTTAGATTTTTTCTGGATTACTGCCATAATTAGGTAACTGAATGGAGTAATTGAGGTTTGTAGACTTCAGCTGTTTGAATGATTAATCTATACATAAAGTGGCAGATGTTTTGTGGTTTTTAACAGAATTTCTTTAGCATCTTATTGATTGTGTAGACAGAACTGAAAATTAACATAAGGCAACAGAAGTCAATTGATCAGTTCTTTATAATTAAAAGTAGCTGCTATATACAATATGCATAAATTTTCATAGATGGATTTTAGGGAATAATGCTGTCTGAATCTAAATGATATCACATATATTAGACTAATATACATGGTTGTAAGGACCCTAACATGAGATAATTAACCTTTTGGTTATATCCCTGAAGCTCTACTAAAACCACTAATATTCATTTACTGTCTCTGAAGAGATCGTTTCGCCATATTTCAGCTCAAAAATATTCATAACATGAAAACAATAGCTGGAAGCCGATTCTAATATATTGAGTGAGATTATTCTCAAAGTAGGATGCAGTGAAATCTATCAAGGCCAGGTTTCATGGAGCCCTGAGGAACCTGGTTTAGTGGATGGTGTCCCTGTTCATGATAAGAGGTGGAACTCAGTGACCATTAAAGTCCCTTTCAACCCAAACCATTCTTCTGTGACAAGTATGTGGGCATGCACTTGTGAGAAAAAAACCAAAACTTTTATATGTAAGTCTAAATGAAGGAAAATTTATTTACAGCTTAGTTTTAGTATTTTTCCCATATCAGGACAAGCTCAGCCACTATTTATAGCTTGTGTAATAGGTCATCTCTACATGACTGTATCGTGCTACTGGTATTACAGAATGTCTCTTGGATCTTCTAAATTGTGATATAAAGTTATTCTGCAGACTGATGAACTGAGAGGATACCTCCCACAATCAATGCCTAATTATCCTTTTTTTGGTTGAAATTAATGTAAGGGTATTCATTACTTATTTCTAGAGATATAAGTACAACTGGTTAGTAGTTGATTCAAAATTTAAATGAAAAGTATATTTGATATATCATTACATGAAGCTTTGCTTCTTATATGGCAGTGACATAAAATGATGGCAGGTACAATTCCACATTTTCTACTTTTCTCTGAGTTGTCTTTGAATCAGCAGAAGGTTTCATTCTCTAATCAAGTAGGAGAATATGAAATTGTTAGTATTCAAATAGAAACAAGAAAGTGCCGGTTCTTTTTTTGTTTTGACCTAGAATCCAAGGTCATCAAAAAGTATTACACTGTAGACCTAAAGGAAACTGATCTGAAGAGAATAAGATATTCCTGTTGAAAGCACATTTGACTGTAGCTCTAGAGATGAAAGGTAAGTGACTAATCATCTCAGCCCTTTACCTGAGGTTTTGGGGGGTTTTTTGAGTATTAGAAGAGAATCTGTAGTGCATAAAAGCAATAGCAAGGATGAAGGTCAGTTAGGATATTGTTGTACCACCACTTATAAAGAAAACAGCTCCAATGTATTTTAAAAAATCAAGGAGGCTTTTATACACTCACTAACAAAAGATGCCAAAGTGCTGCTAGTAGCAGATTTAAAGTGATTTTTTTCTTGTGGTGATTAAACCCAGCAGGCATTCTTGTTTTACAAACAGAATCTAACTCCTTTTGTATATAATTCGTGAAGACACATAATGCATTTTCTATTACAGACAAAGAAATGCAGGGGCTTTAGTATCTTTCAGTATCTTTCACAAAACAGATCAGATTTAGGAGATGTTTATAATGGAAGGTTCTCATCTGACTGACCGAACATATTAATGTGAGGCCCCAGTCTGCTGTTAGCTGATGTTCTTCTCCAGCTTTGAGACATTCCAATGGTGATACTGAGTTAAATTAGTACACACCGGAAAGTCTGAAAAATAAAAACAAACAAAGAAAAAAAAAAAAGAGTGGATTTTGAGGAAATAGTACTTAACTCATCCTTACTTTTTTCTGTCTCTGCTGAACAGAGATACATTAAGTAATGTTGACTTTCATGTATTCACCTCAGAGATACAAGAGTAGTTACTTCTTTGCTGCTTAGTTTCTGAAAGGGTAGTAAAACGCTATTACTGAAGAGTAATGCTAATAGTATGAAAGTGATAAAGAATATTCTCAATACATTAAGCAAACAGATACAATGGCTTTCAAAAAATAGTTCTTATGTGCTGTTCTGTTTTTGTAATTTGTTGTACTAGCTTTCACCTTATATGATGCTTTCAGTGCTTGACTGCAGACCATATGTTTCATGTCAAATGTACGCATTACAGAACGCTGTGTTTGCCTGTCAGATTCTACTTCTTCATGGACTCTGCTTATAACCAGAAGCATGTGTGGTAAAACAGAAGCATATGTCTTATGTGAATAATTGCATTTCAAAACTATTTGAATGCTGTATATAAAATCATGTCATTTAATTATGTAAAACATATGTTAAATAATCTAGCTCAAGTTTTAATGGCAGATACTGTATAACCTGCTTCTTGAGATTCACACATGTGCAGGTTTCAGTGTCCAGAGCAGGCATTCACATCCACTGCAGTTCATTAATGTTTTAGGTGTCACAGTTGTGCTAATCTGTTTCAATGGCATATGTGTTCACTCAGTAGTTGTCTGGTGAAAGTAACTTAGATTGTTAATTCTGTTTCAGGATTCTGCTCTTCTTTACTGCTGTGCATTAATTCTATTAACACACCCATTGAGAAACTTTGTGCCAAGATGAATAACAAGCACAAATGAAAGATAGTTCTGCAGTTCATTAAACAGGTGATAAAAAGGCAGACTCTGTGGTAGGCAATAACAGTCAGACAGAAAGTAAACAAATAATGTTTGTCTGGGCAGAGTACTAGCTGATACGGCAATCTGTATGCAGTCTTTCCAATTTATCATGATAAAATCTGTCATACAGATCTCAGAAAAATCAAGGCTACATTTACAGAACTTGTTAGACACAAAAAAGATACCCTTATGATGTGTAAAATCTGGTGCTAGTCTCTGTGCTTACATACTCTCTTATTTCTCCCAACACTCCCAGTAACTGTAAAGGACAAGAAACAAGCCAACCACCAGACAAACCCCCAGATCACGTCAACCCAACATTTAGGATGTGGTAGAACACATGGTCTATGAACCAACCTCATATGTGCGGTATGCACATTCCCAACAAATGACAGATGGCACACCCTGTATGATAAAGAAATTCACAAGTGCCCATTACTCAACCTTGAGCATATAATAAAGTCATGATTCCTGACCTAGTCAGGTGACTCCTGATATGCAGAAAATGGTAGAGTCTCTGTGAGCTGTTCTGGAAGGTTGCATTCATCCTAAACACTGATGGCTATGTTGCATTTCATGTATTGTAATGGAAGAAAAAGGGACAAACATCTTTTACAGGAATTCAAGACCTTTAGTGTAATTTCAATCTTAAAGCCTAAATAAACCATGACATTTATAACAGCTAGTCTAATACAGTGATATTGACATTCACAATCTAAAATGTCCAATTAAAACAAAATAAACATTAATATTAATGCAATTAATAGCTGTTGCACAAAATTTTTCTACTGTATTGTTTTTCTTTCATGTTACATTTACAGTCTAGATACACAATACCAGTACTTCTCAAGACGAAAGAATGAGGTATTACATCAAAGTGACAGCATCCCAAATTCTTCACCAGGATGATTGTGGTGTTGATAACACTTTCTTTTCCTTAGTCTGGAACTCACTTGGGACTATTTGTGTGTATTTTCTAACATAATTTTATACTTTGTTTTTTCTTTATAAGTCTACAAGTCCATGTTACAGTGTAAGTTATTATTTATTTATTTTTAACACATATATTTTACGTGTTGGATGCTTGCTTTTTGTTCATTTTGTTACCATTAAAATCACTTTGTCCAGATCTCTTATCTTTAACTGACTGCTGTTTATATTCCCAGTGCCATCCAATGCCATCCTTTGCCTCTTCTGTTACCATGCTATGGCTGCACTCCCTTACACTGCCTTCTCAATCTCCCCAAAGTGCAGCACTGCGCACACAGGCTTATCAACCTATTTGTTTTAAAGAATAAATATGAATAAAAAAAGAACAGAAATATTTTTAAAGATCCTTTGAAAGTTTGGACTATTTAAATGATAAAGTCATTAGTCCACCAAAAATTCTGTTCTTAATATTCACACATAAAATCAGAAATGCTCAGGGTACTATATCTAGTATAAATACTGAAATATCAGTGCTGTTCTATGCCAATTATTGATAGGTTAGCATGTGAAGCATTTTGTGTTCTTCATAGCTGTACAAGTTAAGATTGACTATCAATCATGTTTGCTTAACAATATCTTATGTGCCTCCTCTGTACAGAAAAAAACAAGTCATGATGAAAAACAGGTTTGCAATATTCAGACAGTGAAGTGTTAGACACAAAAACAGGGTAAGTAAAATAATTTTATCCAAGTATTATTCTCTATTTTTTCTCAAAAGAAAGAAATACAGCCTCTGCACCCTTGCTTCAAAAAAGATTGAAAAAGAAGAGAAGAAAGGGAAGAGGAGTCCACACTCCAGTCATGGTTGAAGTTAGTGTTCTTTCCGCAGCAGTGGAGACGCCATGCCGTGAGACAGGCTGTGCTGTTGAGAGAAGCATATTGCCCTGCTACGTATGCCCTGCTGTATGCAAGACAACTTGAAAAGTTACAACCTAGCCCAGTCTAGAAATTTGCTGTGCTTGTGAATGTAGTCAATAACGAAATCACAGAGGGAAAAAAAGTAAGAAATGATACTTTAAAAGTGGATGATGAAGCAAGAAAACAGCAACAAAACCCATAAGAAGACAGAGAAACTAAAGTTGAAAGAAAAAATAATTTTGGTTTTGGAATACACTTCGAAATGTAATGACTTGATGCAGACAGTAATATCTGGTTCTGTGCAAAAGCAGATTAATCTGCATCACTTGATATCTTCAAAATATGTAACAAAATTGAAGAGAAATTTGAAGGCCACATTCTTTCTGGGTGGTATTCAGCTGTGCCTGAAATTAGGTCTGCTTGATAAGTAATGAATTCCTGATGATGTCTGAAAACATTAAATAAAATATTAGTTTTAGTGTAATTATTTCTGTTTCTCATTAGTTGCAGAAATGCATACTTGTACACCACCAGCTACTTCCATTTTGCTATGTCATCCATTAGACTTTGGTCCACAAGAGCAAGGAGCTAGCATTTGCTTCTGGGGAAGTAAAGAGGACAGGGGGAATGCTAGAGAAACACACAGGAACATATCACCAAGCTAGTTTGTCTCAAATGTTAGTAAAGAACAAGATTTTTTTTTCTCCAGAGAAAAAAAGTCTCAAAATAGTCATAGTTGAAGCTTGGAAAGACCTGTCTTAGGCATGTGCACATCACACATGGCCGTCTTCTGCCTGCTGCAGTTATTATGGCGAATCTTGTGGATAACTGGCCTATGGAGAACATGTCTACTTAGCAAATACAGAGAAATACACTTGGTGAAATCAGGATTTGGGAGTTTTTGTTATTTTCAAGAGAAGAAGAAAGAAAAAAGTCACTTTTCACAAGCTTACAATCCCCTGTATAAAGGTTGAGGAGTGCATTGCAGTGTTCCTTTTATCTTTTTAGGATTGAACATTCGTACCAATAACATAACAAGAAGTATTGCAGGAAACTATAAAGAAAAGTCAATATTATAATTGAAAGGGAAGAGGCTTAGCAGGGAACCAATATCAAAGATGTAAGGTTTTAAATTATTAGTGCTGGAAGCATAGAAGTGATGCTGATCTGCAGTTGAATAGTACATTCCTCAGAATGTAATGGAAACAAGAATGGACTGAAAGAAAATGAACATGCTGACCTAGTGCTTTTCTTGTATGTCACCTAACCCTCAAACCACTAAAAGTTATTACTTTATTTTTGCCTCATCCTCTGTCACATAAGTACAAAACCCAACACAGGCATGTTCCTATGAATGGCTGACAGAAGTTATATTTTTTAATTACCACTGATTTCTAAAGGTAATCCCAATCCAAGAGCTGCTCTGAAATGACACACCAAATCATATATTGTATCATTTTTGTATCTGCAAAATTACTCTGTAGATGTTGCATATTACAAGAAATTGAAATTGCCATTTGATAAAAATAATGCCTATAAACCATTAATTGGATCCTTTTTGTGAATATATGCTGTGTAACTACTGTGTCTTTAGGTTTAAATAACTTCAGTTGTTAATTTCTTCCATTTCTCAGCAATTTTCCAGCCAAAAATAATTAAAAATAATTAAAAATAAATAGAAGATATTTAAAATCATTTTAAAAACCAAAACACATGAGGTTTAAAATTTGCAAATAAATTTTCAAGTTTTCCCTTATACTCTCTGGACTTAAGAATTTTTCCAGTTGATCATTCAGCACTGTGCACAGAAAAGCATAGATAAAATACCTATGTATCTGTTCAAAACCTCATTTATCTCATAAACATGGTACTTGTTCTTTTTCAGAGTTACAAGTACTTTAACAAATATAATTGTGAAGATCATTGCTACTTGTGAAACATTTTCTATTAACCTTTTCATCTCCTTTAATAGATGATAGAAGTGTAAGGAACAAACGCGGAGCTGGCATACCAAGACGACATGGGCATTAGTTCCCAGCCTGCAATTCATATCAATAAGCACTGATGTTTCTTTAATATTATCAAGATTACAGAATTATGGTTGGAATGAACATTGTCACATCTGCAAGTTGTTGTCATTGGAGTTTTTGTCATGTCCAAAAAGAATATTCTGCATATATATATGTATGTACATATACGTTTGTATACATAACAAATTCCTTTTTCAAAATGTCTAATCATATAAATTTTCAGTACATAATGTTTAATCTATTGTGGTAAAAATCCTGTTTTTTGAATGCCATCACATACATTTATAGAAGTAACTGTCCTGCTCAGCTGAAAAACAAAGCTGAAGGAGATCAGGCAGTAAATAACTACAAGTCTAATAACATATTAGAAGTAGTTAAGTATTAACTAAGTATTCATGAGTCCAGGACTAGTTAAGTATTACCAGGGGACAGGATCTAGGCAAGTAAATATTTCACACCTTAAAAAAAAAAAGATATTTCTATCGTACGGAACACTAAGGACATGCTTCAAAGAAGAAGCTTTATTCCAGCCTCTAAGTAACAGCTTATGGGTGATATAGACAGCCAGTCAACCAGATCAATTAATCAATCAAATTATTGATCAGTTCTATACCGATGCAATAATGACCAAAATAGTTAACATTTGTCAGAAATTAAGAAGTTATATTATTTCATGATGTAGAATCACTTTTAACACACAAAGAGGATACACAAATCTTAAAGAGAAAGGACACTGAAATGTCCCCTTATAAATATACTGATTTCCAGTTAAGGCAGAAAAATATACTATGAAACATTATATTTTGAAGGACATGTTTCTAAAAGGAGATATTTCAAAAATATTTTATATAAGTTCTGATATAACATGTGCTTGCAGGGAAAGAAAGCTGGGTGCAGCCTGATACCTTAAGGCAAATCACTTTTGCTGTGGTGTAGAAAGCCACAATTTCTGCTAAGTATCTGCAAACAACTTCCAGGAGTATAATTGCCTTGCAGTCTGTCTCACTGCTGTCTGGAACCACATGACAGAAATCTGTTTCTTACATAAAGAACACATGCTGATGAAAAAGACTTATTTTGCTGAGCTCCACTGACAGACCAGAGTAGAAAAGATGACACTACAAAT
>VZTJ01001885.1:261584-374533 GCA_013397795.1 Orthonyx spaldingii | reverse complement strand
CCCCCCCACCTTACATGCAGACCATAATGTCACATGGTCTGGAATATCCCTCTGGTCAATTTGAGTCACCTGTCCTGGCTGTGTCTCCTCTCACCTTCCTGTACACTCCCAGTCCCCTCGCCAGGGTGGCAGCACAAAAAGCAGAAAAGGCCTTGACCCTGTGTAAGCCCTGCTCAACAAGAACAAAAACATCTCTATATTATCATCACTGTGTTCAACACAAATCCAAAACACAGTCCTATACCAGGCACTGTGAAGAAAATTAATGCTACCCCAGCCAAAACCAGCAGAGTTTTGTTTCTGAAAACTATGCTAAAATTATTCTTGTCATCCTCTTTATCTGTATACTCTCTTATGTATGACAGTTACTCTGAAGAGTACAGAAATTTTCCCTTAGAGCTATGTTCATGAAAATTACTAAACCATGCAAAATCTTTTTTATTCGTGGGAAAGTTATAGAAAAAAACCCACACAAAACAAGTAAAATAACAACAAACCACCTAGAAAAAATACATTAAATTTTGGGAGACTGTAACTAAGTTTTGGAAGGAGCTTTACTACTGCAGTCATTACTGAAAAAGAGAGATGCCCAGTTGTTATTATAATTTCCCACTTCAGGCTGTAGATACTTGTTCTGCACTTATGCACTAACTTAATATATCTAAACACAATTAACTACACTCTACTTACCTTAAAAAGTTGTAACTATATTGCAATCCAACTATAAAATATTTTAGCTAAACCACAGCTGCGATGCAAATGTATGTTTCAAAGTACTTTATTGAATTTCAATGGCTAAGTCAATATATAATATTTCTTAATGATACCTGCAATATAGAACATATAATAATATATTACATAATTATATATTATATATTTTCTATATTACATGTTCATAATATATAATATACAGTATTTGTTAAAATTATATATTTTGGAAAGCAAAAAAGACCCTAAAACCTAATTGATCAAGAAAAAATTAATATTCTTTGATTTTAAATATTCTATGTTATCGACAAAAGTCGCTTAAGGCCAATTATGGTGAATAAAAAAAATTTATTAAGCAAGCGATATACAGGCAAACCAGAGCTGGGACAGCCGGGGGTTCCGTGCCCCACAGAAACGGCTCGCGCTCCATCCCCCTCTCCTTTCTTCGTTTTTATCTTCTTTGGTTTCCAGCTGACGTGTTTTTCCTGGAGTGCTCTGCATCTGCTCCACGGTGTTGCTAGGGGGTCTTTTCTGCCTCCTGGTGGTCTTGGGGATGAAGATAGTGAGTCTTCCTCAGTGACCTTCCAATGCACTCTTGCTGTAAGCATGCATACTGCTCCTTAGGTTACACAATTGTCAGTACAATATACATTGTTTATTCTAGCGGATGTCTGTAGTTAAACGTTCCGGTGGGGGTTGCCTAAAACTCATACAGATTACTTAAGATTTGATAAACATAGCTGATGCTTATCACATTCTATAATGTGTAAGTAACTGCTGTTTGTGACTACATGTTCATCTTAAACAACAATATGTTTTTGGTGAAATGAAACACTTGTAAGTATAGATAGCTGTGTCTCTCAACAATGCCTCTTCAGGACTGAATACTCACAATTATTCTTTCAGTTATTCTCAGAGATTTACATCACTCTGTCAAGGTTTCTTTTTGCTAGTCTCACAAGAGGATTTGGAAAATTGTGGGATGCCTAATTGTCCCAGTGCTTAGAACTATACTTTGTATACATAGCTATTGTACCTCTGAAATAAAGAATATTCACTTTCACACATGGACAATATTTTCAGTACACTTTGAGTGGGCCATTGTATTGTGTTTGAGTGACAAGGTTTGGTAATGTGGGACTGCAAGGGGTGGCTTCTGTGAGAAGCTTCCCACATGTCTGACAGAGCCAGTCCCAGCTGGATCCAAGACTGACCTGCCACTGGCCAAGGAAAGTCCATCAGCAGTGGTAGTGCTTCTGGGATTACAGATGTAACAAGGAGGGTAAAAATCTACTGCACATTTGCAACCACAGAGGGGTGAAATTGTGTGAGTGGAACAACTCTGCAGACACCCAGGAGGAGGAGGAAGGGCAGGAGGTACTTCAGGCACCAGAGCTGAGATTCCCCTGCAGCCCGTGGAGGATCACAGGAATACAGAGAATACAGAGATCCATCTGCAGACCACTCCAGAGCAAGCGGATGCACGAAGGAACCTGTCACTGCATGGGAAGACTATATTGGAGCAGGCTCCTGACAGGAGCTGTGGCCCCATGGAGAGAAAAGCCCATGATTGGACTGGTCTTCTGACAGGATTTGTGTGACCCCCAAGGGAACCCACGCCCCAGTTCCTGAAGCACTGTATCCTGTGGAAGGGACCCATGGTGAACCACTTTGTGAAGGGCTGTAAGCCCTGTGAAAGATTCACATTGGAGAACTCCCTGAAGAACTGTCTGCCATGAGAGGAGCTCCACACTGGAGCAGGGGAGGAGTGTGAGGAGTCCTCCCCCTAAGGAGGAAGAAGGAGCAGAAACAATGCATGAAGAACAGAACACAACCCCCATTCCTAGTCTGCCTGCACTGTTCTGGGGAAGGAAGACAAGAAATCAGTAGTACTGAACCCATGTAGAAAAGAGGGGTAGAGGGAAGGTGGTTTTAAGATTTGGTTTTATTTTCTCATTGCACTTCTTTGATTTGATTGGTAATAAATTCTATTACTTTCCTCAAGTCAAGTCTGTTTTGCCTGTGACAGTCACAAATGATCTCTCCCTGCCCTATCTCTGCTTATGTTTTCTCTCCCCTGTGCAGCTGAGGGGGGGAGTGATAGAGCAGCTTTGGTGGGAAACTGGCATCCTGCCAGGGTCAACCCTCTACTGCCATTATAGGGAACAGTTTCTTCTTGTGTTCTTTTCCCTATCTTGGTTTCAAAGGCCAATAGTGAACTTACAGTCATTATATATTTTAAAAGTCAGTAGCTCAAACATGAAACACCAATCAGGTCCCTTTTGTAAGCACTTCAATAACTTCCCATTAGTAAAATACAGAAGGAAAACAATTTGGAGCACTGTTATTCACTTTTGCTAAATCAGGCTGAATTCTACTCTGAAATTATCTATTGACAGCTAATACCACTCTGCAATGGTTTGACTGATTCACCACTATCATCGTGACCCAGTTCAAACTCTTGTATTCAGAAGAAACACATAAGAGAAAGTACATTCCTTGCAACAGAAAGGGAGTTATTTAATTTAGCAATTTAGAGAAATAATAGACCCATTAAATGAAAAGTGTTTGGCAATTAGCATTGCATTATACATGATAGAGATGTATTTTTATTTGATGGAATTGTCTGCATTCTGTTAGGGTCTCAAATTGTGTCTGCTGAATGATCTCTCACTTGTAGCAGGAAAAATATTTCGTCTCTCTCCTACTCACAGAATAAAGTTAGCCACATCGATGATCAGATCAGCCACACATTTATCTTCCTGCTCAAAACTACTATGATCAGAAGCAGAACTGCTTGAGAGGAAGCACTGAGCAGCTTCAATTACATGGTTTACCTTAGAAGTTCCCTTCCCCCAATCCTAACAGCAGATCCTCTCTCTCCACTGACCTTTGTTTTACTGATTTTATATCCAGCATTAGTCATAAATTCATAGTAAACGAGCATTTCACCATGCCCCATCTTTCACATCCTTCTCCCAAGTTTTCCACTTCACTGTCTATAAAATCTGATAATTTCTTCTGATTTAGTCTTACTAGTTTAGTCCCAAGTCAGTTTTGGCCAATCAATTTTCCCCTTCTATGATCTGTGATTTTCTGAGTTTCTGATGTTATCATCTTTGAAATTTAATTTATGGTTAGGAACAAGACTTCTTACTATATTAAAGAGTAAAAATAAGTGTTTGCTTGCATATCAAGTGAATGGAAGAAAGCTAAAAGAAACATAAGATATTTTACCTGAGAACTAGATCAAATCTCCTGCACCTACCCTACTTACCTTCTGTCTTATTGATTCAGTTCCCATCACTGTTGCATTCCAGTTCCTCTCACACTACTTCAGTCTGTGTGCCCATGTATGGAAAGCTACTTCTTTTTCTGTGTCAGATGCAGCTCAGATTCCATTTTTCCAGTGCTTGAGAGAATTGGGCTTTCCATTTGAACTAAAAATAGTGAATGTTTTGAAGTGATCAGGAATTAAAAATCATCTCCTGCATTTGCTATAGCTCATTTTACTTCTCACTCAAACAGTGAAAAGAGGTATTTCAATTATATTTCTGTCTTTTTCATTAACACTTCATGCTCTTGTCTACATGAGTGCACATTTGAAGAGGACAGGAATTCACATTTTTCCTTCAGAAGTTGTCAGCTAGTTTCCTGAAACATTCCAACTTTAGTCCTGATAAATCCATGAACTTTTTTATTTAAGCTACTCCCCATTGATCAAATGTGAAGTCAAACATTATTTATTGTCATCCTAACTGAAGATCTGAATAATCTATCCAAAACAGAGGGAATGATTATCCTTAGTCCAACTACCCCTTTTTTCTCAAGTTACTCTACCTGTTCCAGCAGCCCTCAGAGACCTGAGGCAGTGGAGGTGGCTCTGCCCAAGCAAAATGGGGCACCAGAACTCAGCAAGTTGTCAACAGACTCGGGACTCAGCAGTGGGAGGAAGGTCAGTGTTCATGGAGGGGGCTGCCCTCTTTCTCCTTAGTCTGGAATTCTCACATAGGGTACCAGTTTTCTCCCAGTTTAAGTCTGAAAGTGGATGAAGAGCCAGCCTCAATGAAGAGAAAGGTGCAATGGTTGGCTGTGCCATGACTCCCACAGTTGGTCAGACTCAGCCACAGTCATTCAGAGACCTTCACCTCAAAAAAGTGGGACCGTGGTCATTGGCCTCCAGCCTGTTGTCCAAACAAGCCAAAACCAGCTCAGGCCAGGGCAAGCCCACACCTCCCCAGAAACTCTGTGCCTGGTCAATGCTATTAAAAGGCTGTGGAATTCTATATTTTGACGAACTATTGACTGGAGTACTCTGTAGTGTATACTCACATGTATTAAAGCACAAGCCCAGACTAAAGGAGGAATGAAACAAATATTGACTTTCAAATAAATAAAATTACCAAGTCAGTATTTTAGGTAGTTATTTGTTAAGCAATCATATGCTGATTACTGTAAAGGCACAACTATACCACTGAAGAAGACAAAAGGAAAACAATGTATCAAGTGTTTCAAAAATTGTTCTGACTGTACAGTAAATTCTAATTCCATCAGTAATTAATGAAATTAAAAATTCTTTCTTCCATAATATCATTTAAAGTTTGTTCAGAGGGCATACTAAGACAGAATTCCTGAGCCATTAGTCTTGTACTCTAATCCTCATTTTGAATTATATTGATGAATCTTAGAACTCTGAGGTCAGCTTGAGGTCAAGACTGTTGAGATCCTTCAGGTCTACGGTGCACTTCCCTTGCGTTATCCTTGTTCTTATTAGCTTCCTGTTTTACACATATTTCTTATTGACCTTGAGTGATGGCACCAATACTGAAGATTGGTTCTGCAATTCCTTCAATTTTGCTGTCCCTTCAATACCTACACATTTCCTCTCAGACCTTTTCTGGTGCTCCAAAACATTCATTCAGAGTTCAGAAGTATCCACATCTGATTTGAAACATGAACAATAAAAAATACTCATGCTTTAAAGATTCCTCGGTGACTTGTGTCATCCTACAGACGGACTCCATCTGCCATGTCTCCTCATCTTCCTTCCCCGCATAAATTCCAGGTCTCTTAGCATTTGAGGAACTGTTGTCCAAGAATTTCTCACAAGGTTACGTAGTTACTCATAATATATTTATTTCTTATCTGGTTAGTAACTTTCAAAACTTTCTGACAATCTGGAGCCATCGGGTGTGATTCCTTGTGTCTTCTCCCTCTTTACCATTTCTTATTTCTTATGCTTGTTGTTCTATGTATATATATGCTCAATATATGCACATATATTTGTAATATCTTTAAAATAGAAAGTTGAATTATGCAAGATTGAGAGTTCGTTTTCTGAATGGGTATTATCAAATGTAATTAGAGATTTTATACTTCCCATTTTTGGTGGTCAAACTAGTATTTCAAAGTATAAATTAAAATCTTAATTTCAGTCTCAGAAATTCAAGTCTGTTAAAATGTTTTAATTTGAAAGACTTTTAAAAAACCTTAATTTTTACAACAGAGGCACAGTCCTGGGTGGACCTTAAGATGTTATTACAACCAGTTGGTCACAATAGTAACTACAATTGCAGTTACTAGGAGTTGTGTTTTAAATGTTTGGGCTACATCAAGATTTTTTTTTCATACCATGAAAAGCATCTGAGTTCTTGGTAACTTTTTTTGTCTTTTGTCTGTCATACTGAACTGAGCAGTGTAAATGATGTGGTCAAGGTCAAGAGCTAGCAACATAACTGATATATAAAGAAAATTTGAAAAGAAAAGAAACCCCACAAAGCCTCATCAGCTTTTAGTTCATCTTAATTTACTATTTGTTTACTGAAGAATATGTTATAACCTCCAATAATAATAAAATTAAGAAAAACAGGCTTATATTCTGAATATGTCATTATTTCTATGTTTTACAGCACTGGTCAATAAACATATTTGGCGTTTCTTCAGGAAATACTGTACAAACAATATAAACCATATTATCAAAATATGCAATTTTTTTAAGTTCTTATAGCTATGCCCAAAGGACTTTTTTTAAATTTCCTTCTTAAAAATAGTTAGAGTTTCTGAAGAAAGAAAGGAAGAAAAGCTTTCTATTTTTTTTTTAATATAGGAAAACAACGTATTTTTAAAACTAAGTTTTAAGGGCTTTAAAGAACAAATTCACAAAATATTTTCTGGTGATAAACATATCTATGTAATATACCATATGTTCTGCAAAATAATTGTTCCTGCTTAAATAATACCTTAGCTTTTCTTATTTTTTTTCTTTTTAAGATAACTTGATGTGGATACACAAGTGATTCACGTAGCACAGTACAGCAGCTTGAAGATTAATGAGTTGTTTCATTGGGTTCAAGCTTTTCACTTGTTTCAGCTGCACATTAGTGGTACAATTACTTTCACAACACTGGGGTTTTGTCGCCCAGCACTTCCTGTGGAATTCTACTATGATAAGTATTCTTTAATTAAACCTTTAAAATGTCACCAGTGTTGCATTCTACAGCTGAAATGCAAAAATACCTTCAAGGTTTACAAAATATTTAGTATTCAGTGGGTGAAGTAATAGGACATAGAGAAAGCCTGCAGGCTGATTATTTCTAAGTCTGTTTAGCTTGAAAATGCTGCAAATATTTAATGAAGAGATTTTTAAAATTTGACTATGACAAATTTGGCACTTTAAGGTTATCAAGGTGAAACAAAGCAATAGTTCGTTCACCTCAGAATATAATCTTTCATATTCTTAGCATTGGAGACTATCAGTTACTTGAGATTTCATCTGGAAGTCTAACCATGGGACTATTTCCATTCACACAATGGCAATCCTTGAAGGTGGGAACAGAAATTAAATCTCCATCTGACTATGCTGTGAAGTCCAGGCTGTGAATACCATTCTTAAACATGCAAACATTATATTTTTTTTTTCATTTCTAAAAATATATAAAGGTTTATGACCTTAACGTGGAAGTTAAAATATTTTTTTTTTCTTCAGGACAAGGGGAAAATTTTTTTCTTAACTGTCCTTCTGTGGCTAGCAGGTTGATGGAGGTGATTCTCCCCTCTACTCTGTCCTTATGAGACCCCCCATGGAGTACTACATCCAGCTCTGGGCCCTCCAACATAAACAGTACATCGACCTATAAGAGTGGGTCCGGAAGAGGGCCACAAAAATTATTTCTCCTATATGAAAGGCTGAAACAGTTGGGGTTATTCAGCCTGGAGAAGAAAAGGCTCTTGGAGACCTTAGCACAGCTTTTCAATATATAAAGGGAGCTTATAAGAAAGACAGAGACTTTTTACCAAGGCCTCTAGTGACAGTATGAGGAATAACAGTTTTAAACTGAAAGAGGGTAGGTTTAGACTGAATGTTAGAAAGAAATTCTTTATGAGTGTAGGAAGGCACTGGAACAGGTTTCTCAGAGTTAAGGATTCCACATCCCTGGAAGTGTTCAAGATCAGGTAGGGTGGAGCTTTGGGGGACTTAATATAGTGGATGATGTCTATGTCCAAGGCAGGGCGGGTGGGACTAGATGGTCTTTCAATGTCCCTTTCAATCTAAATGGTGGTATGATACTATGGTTCTTTTTTCTACATCAGCGTTTGATTACAATATTTAAAATACTGAGCACCACCTTTTTAGTTTATTTCTTTTAATATTTTCTACTTTAAATAATTTATATTAATACTGTTCTTCTTTGGATAGAAGAGCATCAGCCCAGAATGTAATTGAATCCATTCTTATTCTTAGAAACCTCTATTTATATGTTTGGTTACATCTTAAAGATGGGACTGCTGAAGATAATACTGCTGCACTACTCACCTCTATCAAATGTGTTTACCACTAATTAGCACGGTATAAATTGACATGGATTATATATGAGGTACCAAAGTGTTGTTTCTACCATCTGGAAGAGAAACTACATTAATCCATATTACTCAGATCATCAAAATAAATGTATTGATATTCATAGCTCATTTTCTTAGTCCTTGTGATTCCTTCCATTCTAACCAATTCTATGATTGTGTGATTCTGTGACTTCCAGCATAGACTCTCTCAGATTCATTGTCTGAAGTGTCTAGGTAAGAAACTCGTATCTTGAAATTCAATGATTTCAATGAGTTGGAACATAAATATTACTAGATCCCTGAAATGTGGGTACGAATATGATAAAAAGAGAGAAAAAGGAGACCTACTGCATGAAACATTAGACTGGACCTGTCTTAATATGATTTACAAGTTTTTTGGAATGAAGCTGCTATTTCTGTTTGGTCTATGGCAGGTGGATGCACTTCTCAAACAACACATTTACTAAACACCTAGATTTCCAAATCTATTATTTATATTCAAACCTGAAAAAGAAAAGATTCTGAAATAAGAAACCAGGTAAGAACTATGAAATATTTTGATAGAATACTGCTATCTAGACAGTTATTTTCTGATCTTTGCTCATCCTGACTGTAGCCTCTACATATCTATTCTGTTCTCAGTCACAAAATTCTCAAGCTTCAAAAAGATTTCTTTGAAAGAAGCCTTTGAGATAACTAGAATAACTAACTTTGAGGTCGTCATTTGGTCACTGAGGAGTGAAAAGTGGTCACATTCTTTTTCTTATGCCTTCTTTTTCTTTAGTCTGTTAGTATTTCAAAGCTTGAAATGCTGTTCCTTTTGTAACTTACTGAGTGAAAGATTCATAGCTTTCATTTGAATTATATCATTAGACATATAAGAGAAAAGTGACTAAGACAAAAAGAGAGAGAATTTCATGGGGAATAAAAAGTCATTATATCCTGGTCACAAAGTTTTCTAATCCGAAAGAGTACCTACAGTACCCTACAGAAACCCTTGTGAAGTGCTCAGCCCAATCAAATCTCCTTATGGTTGTCCTTTGAATTCTTTATTTCTAGGTTCTGTTGCATGCATATTTAATCAGACTTCTCACTTCTGTATATGCAAGGGAAATTTTAAATAAAATATGCTCTATAAAAATGAAATGGACCCATTAACTGACTTCCAAAGCTGATGATTAAATTTTCAGAAAATACCTTATCTGAAATGGAGTTGATTGTAATAATCTCCTATCAAAAAGATTCTTGATCACTATCTTGTGCCGCAAAACAACGTATTGCAGCCAGTATCTAGATATTTAATTAATAATGTCAGTTTAATCTAAATATTTACTAAATATTTTACTTGGGTTTAATGAATATTAATTATCCTATGTAGTTTGTTCATTATCATTTGTAGCTGGCCTTCCTGAAAAAGGAAAGGAAAAATAATACAGAAGGTATAAACTAGACTTTTAATATCAAGATGATTTTGAAAGAACTATCTACCTTCATCACCAGAGTGGTTTGCAGACCAGAGTCTGCATTAAATCACATATGCATCCTTGGGAAGTCTTTCTCTATGGTATTGGAAAAAAAATGAAAAGGGAAGCTGAATTACACTTATCATTGACAGAAACTTGGATATTTCTGAGATTCTGCAAAGAATCAAATGTACCATTGTCTGTTGGTTTCCTTTCTTCAGACTTGCACTAAAAACTTTCTCTCCAGGTTCTAAGAAATTCTTATATCACATATCATGTCCAGTCAAATCCCTTATTTTCTTAAGTGGAATTGGAGGATGATAGGCTTGTGCTGTTTGTCCTGTTTGTCTCAGGTATTTTGCCTTTTAGCTACACAGTTATTCAAGAATAAGAAGAGAAACTTCCACTGTCTTCAGCAGTTTAGAAATTTAACTTTGAGGGAATAGACCCATATCTAATATTTCTCTGACTGTGCTGCCAGAAATGTAAGGGCAAATTTCCATGAAAGCAAATTTCCATGCGCATCACTGAGTAACACATTTTAAATGAAGAAGGTGGTAAGACCCTGGTTGTAGAGAGGAGTGGATAGAAATGCTTCCATTTTATGGACAGGTTGATCTACCCTTCATGACCTTCACACTTCTAGATTTGAAAACAACATTTAAGTTTCTTGCAGGTGACAAATATTGTGCCTACAGAAAAAGGCAGGGGAGAAAGGCATGATTTACCTTAGGTGAATCAGCCTTTTTAGTAAAGATGTCTTGATATTAGACCAATTTGCTTGCAGTAATACTGGCTATTTTTATGGATTCATTCACTAACATTCTAAATGATAATTGTCTGTGTTTCAGTTTATTGGCATGCTTCAGCTCTCTACTGAAGAATTTTTCTGCTTAGCTCAGGTTGTCATGACCCATGAATTTATTTCATAAGATGACAAGGGTTCATTAACTGAAATGGTTCTTATATAGGAGAAGGAAGTCTTATAAATTGTACACTGAACCTTGGTGGACATTAAATATAGTTATTATTATATTTATTTTATGCTAAATTTTTTTATTAAACTCCATTGCTATTTAAGGAATGAGTTAGACACTTGTTTAATACATTGCTTTATATCAAACACTCTATGTATTTCATGGACTTTTTATGTTTTACAGGGGAAGACACTATTAATCTCTCTATCAAGTCAGCAGAGCAGAAGTCTAGGATTGTTTCCAATGCAGGAATATAATAATAGGCTATCCATAGCTTATGCAATGTTCTTTAGTAAATCATTTCAGTTCCTCTCAGGTTTTTGTAATAGTGGAGTAATGATGCTCAAATTTTCACAAAGAGCTTAGATATCCACACGTGCGTGCATACACACATAGAAGAAACAGACGAAATAACTAAAGTATTGAAATGTATTTATATACAGGAAGCTATTTTGCCTTAGTAGAAAGCAAAATTTTTTTTATTTGTAGTAAATCAAATACACCCGCTAAAAAGGTAACTTCAGCCATTTATTGGTAGCTAGTTATATTGTATGGGTACACTGTTTTCTTCCATATGAACCAGAAAGGGATTGCTTTTAAAAATACCTGTTATATTGCCCTTTTCTATTTCCTTTTCAAAAGTACAAAATTTGAAAAATAATATGCAGAGTGTGTTTATGTATATTCTATTAAGAAAAGTTAAAGGAAAATACTTGTCTTCCCCATATTTTGTCTCATCTTTTGATTTGACAGCAACGAAAACCAAGTATTTCTTCCTTTTAGTGTCACTTAGGAAGCAGAAAATATATAAAGATATTTCAGTACTTTTTTTTTTGACTTGTGATCCATGAATGTCCACCTTCTTAGTGGAAAAATGGAAGTAAAAAAGTAATTTCAGTAATATTAATAAATATATAAATAAGTCTTAAAGATATTCTTTATAATTTGATCTTATTCCCATCTATCCTAGTTATGCATTTCAACATCTGTACCATCTATACACCTACTGCTTGTTCTTAACTATGAAAATTTAACTGATTATAGCTGACACACTTGCAGGTTTGTTATTAAACCAGTGCAATTTTCTTTTCAAATTGTGGCAATAATTTTAGTTCTACATTCATAAGAGTTGTAAGAACTTTACATTATAAAATTTCCTTATTAGCATTTTATTAAGTCCTCATCTTTTTGTACACTTATTTTGCCTTTTAACACTATTCTTGTCTCTTTCTCTAATTTTTGTTCTACTCAAGTACTACAAATTTACAAGAGTATAAGTTAGTTACAGGTTACAGGACTATGGACACAGTATTAGTGTAACTCTCATCTACAATTTCTATTTTTTCTCAAATTTAAAACTTATTTTTGCCTTAAAAATGCCACTAAGCTTGCATAGCAGCTACCTTCCATAGCTTCCAGAATCTTTCTTTGCCCTTTTTTCACCAGGTAGTAACTGTTTGATTGTGAAGCCACTGTTAGCAGAACTTCTCATGTCACAAACATTAGAATATTTACAGTGTATGCAAACAACTGTTGCCATGGCAAAGACATAGCTGATTTCATGCTGTGGAAGAGGGAATGCATAATTCTTGACACAGTCTATCTTTATGATATGTGATATAATGCCACCTTTTTCTAGTCTTATAGAGGCATCTGATATTTCCATAATGGAGTACTGAAATAAAGCTAAAAGAAACACTGTGTTATCGAAAAATGTATTAATTTCTTGGTATAGAGTTAATATTACCAGTCTCTGGTGGTTATACTGTTTTCTCAGACTTGGCCACAGTCATTCAGAGAGCTTCACCTCAAACAAGTGGGTCAGTGGTCATTTGCTGCCAGCTTGTTGCTCAAAGAAACTAAAACCAGCTCAGGCCAGGGCAAGCCCAGACTGCACAGTGAGTTGTGTTCAAAGCCAGTGGGTATTTGCTATTGATGGCAACCATCATTCGCTAGGATACTTCCACCTGTGTTATAATTATTCCTTTTCCACTGTAAATTATTAGAATAAGAGTCAGCAGTGAGACATTTCTAAAAGAAAATATATTTTTTTAATCTGTCAGCTTTCCGGTTTCTCTGAGCATTTAAGAATCCCATTGTTTGAGTTAAGTGGACAGTCTTCAGAACATTTCAAAAATTGATGCTTGAATATGCAATCATGATAAAAAACAGGCTTATTTTTGATACTTTTATTTTTAATGGTTTTCTGTGGAATATGAAATAGTTTTTTTTGATGTTTTACATATATAGATGTACATTGATACAGGATTAACAGACATCTCAGAATCCTGCAAACACTTCTGCACTTAAATAGCTCAGTTGGTTTAAATAAGACTAATCAGCTGTATAAAGTAATTCATAAGCATAACTCTTTATTTGCAGCAATACACTCTACACTTAAATGTATGAACAAATACTTCTGTTGTATGACCCCTAATGGTTAAATGTCTCAGGAACTCGTCTGAATTACCTTTTTAAGCATTTATTGAAGAACACAGTGCAGAAGCATATCTGTTCTTAAACTAACTGACTTTTTTATCAAGAACAAATGGCCTGCAACATCTTGATTTGACGCTCCCTTATTTTTGTGGTGCTACAGCACCATGAAAAATAAAATTTTATTCATTTGGTGATGTCATGAACACTGACATTCTCATATGGTGTTTAAAAGCTTTTTAAAAAATACAACTTCTTAAATATTGCCTACTTACAACCTGATCTTGGGTGCTGCTTACAATTCTGAGCCAAATGCATAATCTAAATTCAACTATTTGAAATTAGGAAGAAAATAAATACAGTTGTCTGAAAACATGTTCTGTGAAACAAAATATTTCATATAAGTCCATTTCAATTTGATTAGAAGAATAATTTCAAATATAGCAAGGGATGAATGAAATTGTTGCTTTTAAACCATTATAGGAAAATGTAAAGCAATTGAAATGAAAAGCTCTTGTAATATTTAAGGTGAAGTAAAACAAAACATTACTTTTAGATAAAGATCTAAATTGATAATGGAACCTATAAGATGTTCTCTTCTTTGACAGCAAAAGGTTCAACTTCATGAATAAGGAGTTTAATTCAATTTTTTTCACTATTGTGAAAGAGGTGATTTTGCCAGTTTCAGTTCTAGCATAAAGACTATGTATACCTTTAGTATGTTACTTCAAAGTTGATAATATGATCATATGATAATCAATAAAACCCCCAAAAAATCTTGTCAATTTTTCATGGAAATAATTAATATTTTTTTCAGATTACTTTGTTGTATTTCCATTAAGAGATCTGAAATGTAAAAAAAGTAGAGAACATATCAGACAAAATTTTAAGCTTGGCGATAACAAAATTTAGTAATAATTCTCACATACATTTCAGGAATTCCATGGATTTCAAATATATAACACAATAACAGAACATTGCAGTTCCTTACCTCAGCTTCTTCTCCTTGCAGACAAATAGCAATGTATTTGTACTGTGTAAGCTGTAGCAATTATGCTTCATACCATTGTTAACTCTGTTAGAGGTCTGCATGAGAGACCAGAGAATGATGATACTTAACTCTTCAGTATCCTTGTGTAGTGGCCTAATCAATTATTGTAATTTGTAAAGGGTTTCAAAATAAATTTACAATTGCATTGGACTATGTATTGAACTTTAGAGTTGACTGTTCACATAACAGGCATTTACGTAATTCACATAACAGGTAGTGTTCCTACCTACATTCCTAGTGCTTCCTAAGACAAAAAAGTATATCTTGAAATCATTTGCATCTGTTGACCTATCAATGTAAAACCCATATTTAGGAATTCTTTTTTAAAGCAAATTACCTCTGAAGATTTTAAATATCCATATTCCATATACATTTCGTTTCTCTTTATATTTCTGGGGTGGGTGGTGGGGAGAAGGGAGAAACCACCAAGAGTTATTGACTGATATTTTAAGGTAAATTTAAAACAATGAAAATTCTTTATGAAAATCAATCATCTTGAATATATGTTTCTCTTAAACATTTTGCATTGTGGAGTAAATTCTATAGCAAAGATTTTAAAACATAGATCTCTAAAGACAGACTTCTACGTGAGTATGCAGGTTACAGCCAATTTAAAATGTATTTTGATCTTGAATAGAGAATGAAATATAGTGACAGTTGAGATATGTTCAACACTTCTGAGACTTTTCAGTTGCTGTCTATAAGAGCACCTCTGAGAAATGAAGCTCTTAAAATTTAAGCAGTTATCACTATAGTGTATCAGCTTTTAAGGATGGTAGTGTTTCATGAATACCATTTTTGTAGGTGTTTGGCCAGATGTTGCTCTTTCTTTCATGAGACTCTGCTGATTTAATAGAAAAGTCATCTATTCCACTACTTGATGCAACTGGGAAAAAAAAATAAATTGTTGCTCTGCAAGTTCTCTTAGTCCAGAGTTCAGCATTCTGTGCTCTGAAGGGAGTTTGAATTTCAACCTAGCAAAAAAATAATTAGAAAAAAAGATTGTTGCCATTTGAACAATAGAATGTCGAAATCTGCCATATTAACATTATTCTAAAATATTCAACCCTGAAGCAGTTCTAGCAAACTTTAAATATGCTGAATAGGAGATGTAACAGAGGCCAGGTGGGCTACCAGCAGCAGGAGGCAATATAGGAGAAAAACAATCAGAAACTTAAAATGTATAGTTTAGGGTATTTTCTACAGAGATTTTTTTACAACTCTCTGAAGTCAGCACCTGCAATTTTCTCCTCTTCAGCATTTACTGAAACTTCTGCAGAGATAGTAAATGTACTTATTTTATTTGAAATTCTTCCACAATCTCTAGTGCTCTTGCTGTTATGTTATCAGTTCTGCCACTCAGCTCTCCTGCTAAGGAGTCTTGTTTATTAGGCAGAAAGAAAGATAGCGCTTCTAAAGCTACACCTAAGAACACCCTTACTGTGGTACCGTATTTTGTATATTTATTTCTTTAGGGTTTTTTAAAGTGAGTTATCTTCAGTATTATTAATTATTATGTGTTGAGAGCTATGAATGTTGTTAATGTATTTGTCATAACATAGACATTATGGAAAATGAAGAAGGGCTGTCAGTGAGGTGTTACAGACCAATACAGGGTATATGTATATAGTGATGTGATAACATTTTAATTTTCTCCACTTGTATAAATGAAGGAAAATGAAGCTGCAATAGATGTTTAAAGATCTTTACTTGGTAGTGAAAATAGAATCATCTTCTTTCAAATAGAAATATAGCACATGAAAGAAAAAAAATAATCTCAATTATGGTTTTAAAATTCTTATAATGTAATAATCCAGAGATGTAAGGATAGAGTCAGATAAAACAACATAAATTCCTGAGACAATAATCCATGTTTTTCAGCAAAATGCTTTTTTTCAAAGTAAAGAAGCACATTCTGCTTGAATCTTTTCAAGTTTATCTCAGCAATTCACTGGGAAACATCCAATATTGAAGGACAAAAGAAAGAACTTCTCTAATTCTAAAATGATCCTTTCTGAATAAGGATTCAGGTTAAGCACCTCCAAAAGTTTGTGATTCTGTAAAAATGAGAGAAATTCTACATTCTTTCAAAAAATATAGAATTCTCATTCTACATTATTTCAAAAATAATTGACATTCAGTTTTCAATGCATTTCACTGACTGCTCATCCAGCCCTTATTTCAGCTGCTTTTCTGTGAGGATATTATGCAAGTCAGTGTAAAAAACCTTCCTGAAATCTGGGTAGTCAGAATTGACTGCTCTTTACAAGTTGGCATTTCAGCATAGAATCATTTAGGTGGGAAAAGACCATCAGGATAATCAAGTCCAACCTACCACTTCCAAGTCCACACGTAGACCATGTTCCTAAGTGCATTTTTGAAGACCTCCAGTGCCTCAACCACTCTCCTAGGTAGCCTGTTTCAATGACTGACCACCTTTTCAGTGAAGAAATTTTCCCAATATGTGATCTAAACTTCTTCTTGGCACAGCTTGAGACCATTTCAGCTCTCACTTGTTACATGGAAGAAGAGATAGATGCCTATATGACTACCACATCCTCTCAGCTGTAGAGAGTGATAAGATCTCCCCTAAGTCTCTTTTTCTCCAGGCCAAACAACCCCAGCTTACTCATCCAATCCTCATAAGATTTGTGCTCCAACACCTTCCCCAGCTCTGTTGCCCTTCTCTGGACTTGCTCCAGCACCTCGATGTCTTTCTTGTAGTGAGAGGCCCAGAACTGGGTACAGGATTCCAGCTGCAACCTCACAAGTGCCAAGTACAGGGGGACGATCACTGCCCTGGTCCTGCTGACCACACTATTTCTGACACAGGTCAGGATGCCATTGGCCTTGGTCTCCTGGGCACATGTCTGCCTCATGTTCAGCCAGATGTCCACTAGCAACCCCAGGTCCTTTTTGTTTGGGCAGCTTGCCAGCTGCTCTTCCCCAAGTCTGTAGCACCACATGGGGTTGTTGTAACTCAAGGGGAAGATACAGCACTTGGCTTTTTTGAACTTCATACATTTGGCCTCAGGACACTGATCCAACCTGTTCAGATCCCTCTGAAGAGCCTTTCTAGCCTCAAGGAGTTCAACACTCCCATCCAGCTTGATATGATCAAGAAGGTTATCAAGTTGATCAAGCACAGCTTTGCTTTATGAATCCATGTTGACCACTCCTGAAGATTTTTTTGCCCTTCATGTGCCTGGAAATGTTTCTCAGGATTAGATTCATCGTCTTCTGAGGGATCAAATGAGGCTCACTAGCCTGCATTTCCCTGAATCCTTGTATTGCTGAAATGTGAGATTTGCTCTTCATATTGAAAGATGGTGCATTGATATCAAAACCAGAACAGCAATTAATTTTATCATCTTTTATAAAACTAAACTTATCATAAAAACTTTCTTTGATGGGGCACCTTCACATTTTCTTCTATTATGAAGAATGAATTATGGATACACTCTAAGAGTTCTGTCACACCCCAATTACCTCATTTCCAGCCGACTACTCATGACTGCATCTGTGACTGAATCAGAAAATATCTTGCAGGTTAATGAGATCTCGGTTAAGTATACTGAAGCTGGATAAGTCTAACCATCCTTTTGTTCCACGTTTAATAAAAATACATTTAAACTCCAGAAAAACAGTAATGGGGATTGTTTTCTAGATGCTCTATGAATTTTAAAACAACTAATGAATTTCCTATTTCAAATTCATGGTATCACTAATTCAAGTTTTGTATTCAGGAGGAAAACTGCTGTTTTGCCTCTCCCTCAGAGGAGTTGTAATGACAGAATAGTACAACAATTAAAAAGAAGTATAAAAAACTACCTGTAAGTACAATGTATAAATGCTCGGCATGGACTGACACATAAAAAAGTACTTTCTTTCAAAATAGAACATTGCAATTTTACCTGGAAACACTAATATTAAAAAGACATAGGAAGAAGACTGAATTAACTTTTTATAATTAATCTAGGAAAAGTTATCTTGGTTTCTTTTCCAGAAAAAAAAAAATAAAAATGATAGAACACTGAGATATTTATGTGAAAATGTCAAGAAATTTAATTTCCGAATACTGAAGAGATTAAAAACGTAGCATTCCCAAAATAAAAAAATGTAAGAAGAATGAAAATATATACATTAAGGAATTGTTTTTTTCCTTTTTCAACTCAGAGGATATCTTTATTCTGTGATATCAGATTGATAAAATGTGCAACCATAAAATCATAAATTGTCTGGGTTGAAAGGGAACTTTGAAGGCCATCTAGTCCAGCTCTCCTGCAATGATCACAGAAATATCCAGCTAGATCAGGCTGCTCAAAGCCCAGTCCAATCTGACCTTGAATGTTTCCAGGGATAGGACATCTACAACCTCTCAGAGCAACATGTTTTTGTGTCTTACCACCCTCATCAAAAACCTTTTTTCCTCATATGTGGTGTGAATTGACCCTTTTTTAGTTTAAAATCACCACTCCTTGTTCTGTCTCTACAAGCCCTATTAAAAAGTTTGTTCCCATATTTCTTTTAAGCTCCTTGCAAATACTGATAGAGTCTTCTTGTAGTTTCCTTTTCTCCAGATGGAACAACCCCAGATTTCTGAACCTTTTCTTGAAGAAGAAGTGCTTCATCACTCATCATTTTTGTGGCCCTCTGGTCTCTCCAACAGTCTGTGTTCTTTTCGTGCTGAGGACACCACATCTGGACACAGTACTGCACATGGGGTCTCAGAGCAGAGGAGCAGAATCACCTCTCTCAACCTTTTTCTGCCACCCAAAATGTGGTTGGCTTTCTGTACTGTAAGTGCACATCGCCAGCTCATGTCCAGCTTTTCATCCACCAATACCTGCAAATCCTTCTTGTTGAGGCTGCTCTCAATCTTTTCATCCCCCAGCCTGTGTTGATACCAGGGGTTGCCCCACCCCAGGTGCAGCACCTTGCACTTCAGCTCATTGAACCACATGAGATTCCCATGTACCCACTTCTCGAGTTTGTCTAGTTCCCTTTGGACGGCATCCCATCCTTCAGGTGTATCAACTGCACCACTCAGCTTGGTGTTATCAGCATGGGTAAGAATACATACATTATTGTTATTGCTTAAACAAATACCTGATGATTAAGGAGCTCAAATAAAAACCCTGCAAGACACTATATGTGGCATTTTATAATGCCCAATTTATGTACAGATTTTACCACAAGTGAGTTTGGCTATGTCAGAATAGATGCTGTTGTCATTACAGATACAAAGAAAAATAATTTTTCATAAATTCTAAAACACAGTTACAGTGAAACAGTTTTATTCCCTCTAAAGCTATGCAAGCACTCGTATTCTTATGTTACTGTGGTATCTGGTTTAAATATGAAACATCTCTTTGTGTTGTCATGGTTCCTAAGCACAATAAAATACATATTGTCTCAAGGATTAAAGAGAAGAGTACAAATTTTTATTTGAATATGTCAGTGTGCAATGACACACAAAGGCATTTTATCTAGCAAAATTTAAATTGCTTCTTGCACAAGGAGAATTTCATATCAAAATGCTTTTTCTAAAGACTAATATTTCTTATAACATTTCTAGAATTATTTGTTTCTTAGAATGAGGCAAGCTAGTGAATTAAAAAAAATAAGAAAAATATAAGAAGAAAAATAAAAAACTCTGACCCATTTTGAAAATTCAAATACTGTTTTGTTTTGTTTTGTTTTTTAAAAGTCATTTTTGATATTATGGTGTTGCCTGGAAAAAAATGGAAATTTCATTAAAACTCCACAACTTGCAAAAGCATTGTTCAGAATGAGCATTCAAGTTTTATTACAATCAAGAAATATTGTTTCACCATGATCCTGAAAACTAGCAAACAGATAACCTGACTTTCAACATGAAATATTAGTTCATGGCTCTTCATATACTGAGCCTTGTGCACCACCATTCACGCAAATTAACTGTTTGCATTCTGCTGGTATTATTTCATGATCAACACCAAATCCAATTTGCATCAAGGATACATCTGTATTCTCATCAATCACATTTATCAGTAGTCAATGAACTGATTACAAGACTTGCATGAGTGCAAGTTCCAGAACCTTTACAACACGGGACTAGAGCCCTCATGCAATTTCTCCACACCTATCTATAACTGAGATGTCTCCAATAGGTCTACATAAAGTAATGACATCCTGCAGTAAATGTTATGTCTTTTAACTAATCCATATATTGAATTCCCTATGAGTGCATAAATGTAGACAAAGTTTGTTTCTGGGCATTAACTGCACACATAAGGATCAGTCACCATCAGTTTCTGGTACAATATGAAAGTAGTTAGCAGATGTAGTTTGGTAAAGCAAAAGACTATGCTTGAGCCACAAATAACCTCACAAGATTCTATTATTAGGAACTTAGAGACAATATTTTAATTTTAAATGAAAAAACATTAGGCCCTCTCTTATGACGAAATATGACCATTGGTATTCCTGGATGTTGAGAACATTTTAACATTAAATATTTCACTCACACTGAAATTAAATTTTCTCACTTCAACAACCTTACTTAGTAAAGAGACATTTTTGGGTTTTTTTAACAGATATCTGAGCAGTCAAATTACTGTTGTTAATTAAACAAACATCACAATTACAATCTACAATTTAAAGCATCTCAGATATGACAGAAGTTAACCATTACACTTCATTAACCCTGTTAATGTTTTTTGTAATGTTTTCAAAAGCCTCAGACGAGATAGCCATCAAAGGGTACAATGCTAATTTTGAGGTGAAACTTCAGATCTCTTAATATTGCTTTTGTACCATTTTAGACATCTCTGAAAATAAAACCACAGAAAACAATAAAAAAATGAGCAATAATTTCCTTTGTAGAGTAAGGTTCAAGGAATAATGTCAATTATTAATGATTAATAATCTCAAGGTTTGTGTTTATCATATACAGATAAGGTAAGCACTTTAATAAGTATATAAGCAATGTTTCCCAGATCTAAATTTTTTTTTATATTCTCACAAGAAATAATACACAATAATAAAGAAAAAAACCCAACCCATAAATAAGTGCAAGTATGGATCTTTTCCTATAAGATAACATAACAATATTTATATTGTTCTGTATTTTATCATCAGGAGACAATGGAAAGGGAGAAACATTGGCCTTGTTTAAACTACAAGCATAAACTATACCAGCTGGTGCACTCCGTTGGGAACTGATATGTGGGTCAGCACATTGCATCATCAGCACTTCTTCAGCAAATCCACCTGCTTGAGTAAACAGACAATATGAGGCCCCAGTGTAGCAAAGTACATGAATAAAGAGAGAACTTCCTAAATTCATGGCTTTCTTAGCTATTTATTTCAGATAATAGTAACCCTGCTTGAATAAAAGTATTTCATTTTGTTGCTAGATTCAGTGAGCTGATAGGTTTTTAATGACAGTGTAAAGGCAAAAAGTAACATTACTAACATAGTTATAGTGCAGAAAAAAAGAAAAAACCCCCCCAGAATATGAAGTTTATTTACCTAGATGTTACTTCTAGAAAATAATTGACAACAATTTCATTGTACTAAATTGAGTCTGAAACAGATGTTTCAATTTTAGTTAGTTCTTTTACACAGTAAGCTTTCTAGTAACGTTTGCTACATATAGAGTTTACCTTACTATATAGACACAATGGCCTTAAAACCCTATTAACATTGTGTAAATAATTATGCATTTAGTTTTCGTGCTCTGCCTTGGAAGATGTTTTATTCCACGGGAATTAATTCTTCTTCATCTGAAAGGACAAGCCTATTAAAGACAGAGAACCACACCAAAATAAAATAAAAACCACCAAACCAAAACACATGCAGTCACAATAATTGAAAGCAGATGGGATAAACTAAATACAGCATAAGCATAAATAAAGACTGAAAGAACCTCATGAAAATCTGAAAGTCAAAGCTTGTCTCTTTGGAATAAGCTGCTGTGGGTTGGCCTTCAATGAAAGCTCTTGATGTTTAGAAGGGTAGTTCAAGATCTATGTCTTGTGAATTAATCAGCATATTCATATTTTGGAAAGGTTATAAAAGGCATAATGTTGGCTGAACATTAATTTCAGAAAAAAGTCTCTATTTCTTTCCAGGAAATTAACTGTTTCATATTGAAACAAAATGTATTTTAAATAAACAATGTAGAAGTTATTTTAAATATTCCAGCAGTATTTCTGTTCCATTATTCTTGTAATTTCTTTTTTGCATTCCAATTTCCATGTCTAAAATCCATGTTGGTTGATGTTGTAAATATTCAACAGAAAATATAGTAAAGAATTTTATTCTTTTATACTATATTATAAAATATAATTTCAGCTGAATGACAAATATTAACTGCCAGTTTACCAAAGGTAATTCAGAACTGCAGCCTCATAGATTCTCTTGATTAGTGTGTATATATACACACACATATATATCTATTGAGATCTCAGATACATAGACTTTATGTTTCTTTTTCTGAATAACTACTTTCCTAGATTATGCTCACATACACTGAAATTCATTATATGCGAAGATTGTTGAACTTTTTGAATCCAAAACCTCAACAAGGAATTTTTTTATTAGAACTGACAGAAAAACTCTAAGAAATATTGAATTTAAGTGGATTTTTCATTGAGAATGACCATCAATGTATTAGAAGTGTGAAATAGAAAACAGAGCTATAAACATGTCCTTTAGAAGCTGTGAGGATAAAGCAAAATATAAAGACAGAATGAATTGAGGGGAACCAATCTTGATACTATCGTGTTTAGTTGGTATGTCTACATGTTCTGAGAAACAGAATAGTTGGAATAGGGAAGATATTGTTAAACACAGGCTCTACAGTCAGCTAGATTTTAAGTATCGGAAGACTGTGATTAGATTCCCATAGGGTTCTACTGTGTAGATTTAATAAGCAAAATGCCTTCAACCTTTCTTCATACATCATGCTCTCCAGCACTCCAGTTATCTCAGTGACCATTTCAAAAATCCTCTCAAGCTTTTCAACTTTTTGCTTAAATGGGGAGAACTAAAGCCTGATACAATATACAAGATAAAAAAAACGTTATACATTTGATATGTAATTTAACAACTGTAGAGTAGAAATTATAACATCCTCTGATCTACTTTCTATCCTCTTGCTGATGAAGCTCAGGACAGGGTTATATTTTGTTGCTGCAATGGCATATTGCCAATCGATGTTTTTATATGATCCATATGTAACAAAACTGAGTGAAATGTCCCCTGTCAATGGATGAGCTGCTGGTAAATAAAGTGATGGTTTTAAAATGTTATTACTTAATTTAATCACTGATTAGAATATTATTCAAACATCCATAATCCTGCTTTGGAGACTAGAAATCACATGTTTAATTGTTTAAACAATCTCCCTTCTCATCTCTGGCAAAGCAGATATTTATAATTACATGTATAAAACACTTGCTCTAACCAATGCACGTGTGTAGAGAAAATCTGTTCTTTTTCTGCCAGTAGTATGCATCTGCAAAGTATTGCTTAAGGCACGAAGAAATTGAAAAGATTTGTTAGGCACTGAGATCTGTAGGACGAAACCTTTGAAAAAACCCTCATATTTTCTTCTGAAATATTTTGCAACAGCTAGGTAAAGAAGTCCTTATTAAAAATTTGTTACCAATATTACCCATTTTTGTTAGCAAATAATAATTTAACTATTCATATTTTTATTTATACACAATTATTAGTCAATAGCTATATTTTAGCAAATTATAGGTCAGCCCTAAATTTTTTGGTGGAAAGTTTGCTTACCTATCTATTACTTGTCACATGTTCAGTGTAACAGATAACTTGAGTCACAATGCATTTCATTGGCCATCCTGACTGGATAAGTTAAACATCTGAAATTATCTATATTATTTGCTGTTGCATATTTCCATCATCTGATATGTGTGAGATTTCCCCACATATCTTTAAATATATGATATTTTGGTTTAGTCAATCTTTCATGTTCAAAAGTGTTTATACATGAGATGAACATGTTTCATATCTTCAACTGCACACATGCACAAAGTTAATTTGGGATGATGCTCCTTGCTAGATTCTGCTTGAGCTATATTGCAGTCATGTCTTGTGCCATGTACCTTTCTGATCTGGAGCCTGATATCTTCATCTCAGACTTACCTCATCACTGTGGACTTGTCTGGTGGTGTGAACTCTTTGATAAACCAGAATTCCCACAACAGACATGTCCTGCTCTTCTTGCTTGGGTTCTATGAGGCTACACAGCTTACCAGTGAGTTGGGGCTGCCCCTGCCAGTCTTGTTACTGTCCTCAGCTCCTAACTCACCTTCTCATGAGAAGCAGCCTCTGCCTGGTGCTCTCTGAAGTCTGTGGTGAATATTTACCTTTTTTGCACTTTTCCAAGTATATATTTACAAGGGTTCAGTTTTGGGAATTTTGGGGGTGGTTTTGGATTTTTGGTTTTTTTCTGTATGAGGGTTTTGTTTTGCCTTTTTTTTTTTTTTTTTTTTTTTTTTTTTTTTGTGACCGTGATTTTGTTTGGGGTTTTGGTTTGGGTTTTAGTTGGATTGATTTTGTGGGTTGTTGGAGTTTTTTTAGCATAGCATTTCAAACTTCAGTGTTTCAAAGACAAAACACATATTTCTGAAAAAAAAGTTCAGATTCTGGTCTTGCTTATGATGATTCTTCCACTTCTTATGGCTAGCTGTAACTTTTTAGCTAGAAAACCGTCTGCCCCTGGTCAAAGCATCATGGAGGCTTATGACTTATGCTTTGATGAATCTTATGCTCTTAGGGCATTGTTGCTGATAGTGTAATGAATGAATATTAGAGGTAGAGGAGCATTCTGATTTAGTCCTTTTCACAGCACAAAACTCACATTATTCAATTCTATTTTTGGACAACTATTTTAAATCTGAAATGTTATTATTCCATATACTTTCACTGTCCTTCATCAGTCTCATCTGCATTATTATGTACCTGTTCTCTAGGTGAAATTTCATGGACTACATTTAGTGTCAGAAGATTATATACATATCCCTTTGTTATCAATTTAATTACTGATAGTAAATAATCAGGATTGCTTTTAAGCCCTGGCTAGACTTTCTGAGAGAATACTTGTTCCAAAGAGTGGATTACTGTTTTTATTTAAAAAAATAGAGAATAATTTGGAAAATAACATATGTATGCCTGTGATTTGGTGACTTATCTCCAAATTGGAGAAACATGGATTTTATTATTAATTATTGAATAAGGAATTGGCTGTCTGGATGCACCCAGAGAGTTGTAGTCAATGGCTTCATGACCAGATGGAGGCCAGTGACAAGTGTCCCTCTGAACACTGCCCTGGGGCCAGTGCTCTTTAATGTCTTGATCAAAGACATAGACAGTGATATCTAGTGCACCCTCAGCAAGTCTGCAGATGACACAATCTGAGCAATGCAGTTGACACAACAAAAGGAAGGAATGTCATCCAGGGGGACCTGGACAAACTTGAGAAGTAGGTCCATGACAACCCCAAGAAGTTCAACAAGCGCAAGTGCGAGGTGTTGTACCTGGTTTGAGACAATCCCAGACATGAGCAAAGACTGGGAGAAGAACTAATTGAGAGCAGCCCTGTGGAGAAGGACTTGGGGGTTCTTGTAAATGAAGAGTTGGATGTTGAGCCAGTAGTGTGTGCTTGCAGCCCAGATGGCCAACAGCATCCTGGGCTGCATCAAGAGAGAAGTGGCCAGCAGGTCGAGGGCAGTGATTCTGTGCCTCTGCTCTGCTGTCATGAGATCCCATCTGGAATACTGAATCCAAATCTGGTGTCCTCAAGACAGAAGCACATAGACCTGTTAGAGCAGGTCCAGAGGAGGACCACAAAAATGATCAGAGGGTTGGAGCACCTCTCCTATTAATACAGGCAGAGAGAACTTGGGTTGTCCAGGCTGGAGAAGAGAAGACTTCAGAGAGACCTCATTGTGGCCTCTCAGTACTTAAAGGGAGGTTATAAAATAGAGAGCAACTTATTTTTCTGATGACTTAGGGAACTTCTGACTTTGAATATAAGCACTACTAAAGAAACATAAGAGCTGGATTAATTAGAAAATGTACAAAAGAAGAAAAATCTTCTGTGTCAAAGGAGTCTATTGTGGTAGGGAGTAAAACTGAGTATTAGTTTTCCTTTCTGCATCTGAAGCCTGTAGCAGGAAATGATGTTTTGATGTATCTGGCTGATAGATTACCAAAATGCATCCCTTCCCTCTATGCTGTCACCCTCCTATTCTCCAGTGTAGCACAAGATAAGTTTGATGGGCATGAAGAAAATATATATTCAAAAGAATACATATTCAAAATACACTCAAAAGAAAACATTTTTGTGTCTTCCTTCTATTAAAATCATTTCACCTTCAACTTCATACATTTTGCTTGTTTATTTTTCTCTTTCCATGTGTGTGTTTCTTCCTGATTTTTATGAAATCTTCCTGTGGGTTGAAGGAAGGCAGCTCTGTCAGGGAGGAATTTTCTTTTGAAATGTAGAGCTAGTAACATTGTCAGTAGAACTTCTGATGTTTAGCTATCCTGTGTATAATACTGCAGCGGTTCAGTTCTCAAGGAAGCATGGCAAATGGGATATTCTTCTATTTCTCCTGAAGTATCTTAGTTTAGCAGAGTAGAAATCTGCCACTGCATCCAGATGCCCAGCAAGACTTGGCTGTTCTTTGTTAACTTAATGCTTTTCCCAGAATAACAAGCACAAACACCCCAGCCATCTTATGCAGGTGTTTTGTGGCTAAATTTTGTACTTAAAGGCCTGTCAGATTTCAAAGACTACTCTCAAAGTCTATAAACTCCTATAGTGGTCCATATGATTTTACAGTTAGGAAGTGTAGATAGGACACGAGCTTTGCATTTCCTTTCATCCCTCTCCCTAAGAAAAGGGAACAGAACAAAGAGCATAAAAACATCTTTCAGCCCTAGAGTGATTTGCAACCTAAATCCGTAGTAAGAGCTTTGTGATTATTCACTTCATCATGGTGTCTATCCATGCTGTCTATGTGAATTCATATTGAATTCAGGTGAGAGAGCTCCCTTGAAATTTTAATTTCAATTTAATTGTAGTTACAGTGAACACCATAACATACTCAGGTTTGCAGCATTGACTTTACCTTGACTCTTTTTTCAAGGTGAAACACTTTTTTTTTTTTTTTTTAGTGTACTAGGTTCCATAAAAAATTTCCATTGGGAATACTATGCAATGAACAAACCTTTTGAAAAATTTATTCTATTTCTACTGTTTTATTATATTTCAGTACGCCATAATAGGCTTTTATTTTTCCTATTAAAATAAAGAAACTAAACCAAAGTAAGCAAACAAACAAAAGCACAAATAGTTTTCCTTCCTTTTTTCTTTTTAAACAAAAGTCCATCCCTCAGAACTGATATGATTTATAAATCAGAGTTCTAAATATTCTGACATAATTTTGATGTCTCTCTACAATGCAGAAAATGAACAGAAGATCAGGATGATCATGAGAAAGTATTTAAAATATGAACACAAAAATTCTGAACAGCAACAAAACATTAAGAAACTATTATACATAATTTTCCCAGTTTTATTTACTTTTTGGAATTTTTTAGAACCACACAAGACGTTCTTGGTTTTCAGTACTTATGAAAACTGTAACGTTCATTCCTTCCTTGAATTATATATGTCAGAAAGAATACTTTCCTGGTGCAAACAGGCTACAAGCCTGTATAAATCTGCTAAAATATTGATCTTATTAAGAATCTGCTTCCTGTTAAACTTCAATTCCATAGATATAAAAAATTAAACTTTATTTTTGAATAATAAATTGTTTATATTAAAAATACAGATCTGAGCGAAATAAAGATGTATTCTTAAAAATAAGTGTAGGAAACAATTTTCTTAAAACTTTTTAATTAGACTTTTTTTCATTGTTTAATGTGATCTTTAGTTCTTTCATATCCAAATCTGGTTTTATTTTTCCTACCAAAGAAAGGCAATCATCCTAATCATGATCACTATAATGACAAGATTCAATACACTCAGAACGTCCAGTGGGTTAAGTATTTTTACGTCTGTATTTCTGACTGATGAAAAGAAACCACACTTACAGCATTACTAAAAGTAAACCAGGAACTCTTCCTGAAAATGCACTTCTGTACTCCTGTCTCTGAATCTTGAAAGGATAAAAGGCCCCCAAAGTCCCACAGATCCAAATTATGCATAGATCCACCTGATAATATACAAATATTGAACCAAAACTGCTATTGTGGAAAATTATAACATGTCAAAAAGAATCATGTTCCCTGATTATGCGACACAGCTGAGATCCTCTAGGGTAAAAATGATCAAAGAAATAATACTGTCTAATAGTGTTGCAGTAGCATCAAATACTGAAGACACTAAAATCCTTGTCAAAATATGTACTTGCAAAAAAATTTTCACTAGTGTTTTATTTTAAAATATTCTATTATAAAGGTAGGACTTAGATTAGTAATTTTTGAATACCCTTTTCTTTCTGGACTGTCTAATATATGCTATAAATTTCCTAGAGGTTTTCAAGACTTCTCTAGATGAAACCCTGGATAACATGGTCTGTCCTCAAACCTGACCCTTCTTAGACCAGGAGGTTGGGGTAGAGACCTGCTGAGGTCCCTTCCAACCCAAATTATCGTGTGATCATTTTGGTACTAGCAAGTTAAACTTTTAGCTATTTTTCTTGGTCCCAGACTAATTTTGTCTTTTCTATCATCACTGTAACTTATAAAGTCAATTAGTTGGATCCCTATCAATGGCAGACTTGATGTCTTTCCCTGTGTCCCTCTCCTTCCCTTGCCCTCTGTTTTTCTCTTCCTAAAGTGAGTGATTCAATGCTCCAGGAAAAGAGACTGAAGAATTTTCTTTATAAATAACACAGAAAAACCCAACAACGGACAAACAAAACCCCCACATATGACACTAATGTAAAGGAAAGCCCTTGCTGTACAGAACAACACCTCAGTTTTGTGGTAATGTTATACTGGTAGTGTGGTCCTTACTCTCTCAGGCAAACTGCCAAATTCTGCTGTGGTGATAGACAATAAAAGTGACAAAAAACTGAAGCTGTTCAACATAATTCTTCTTGCAGCATTCTGTCACTTTGAATGTAAGCACAAGCCTCTACAAATGCAGACTAGAGGGGTAGGTTGGTTTGTTCTTTTTCTTTCATCCTACACAAAGTGGTGGAAAAAAAATGAACGCAGGTATTAACACATTCTTCTTAAAAAGAATGTGTACAAAATATATCCTTAGGCTTTTGATCTTCCTCACATGGACAGTTTTTACTCATATAGATTAAATGAATAATAATCTAATTCCAAATGCTATATAATGAAAGGTCTTCTTACCCCTTGAAAACCTTTTTTATCTCTCTCTGGATACTACATTTAAAGATATTAATTACAAACAAGTTAGTTTAATTAATTAAAGACTCTTGTATTCAGACTATGAACAATAAATTACCTGGTATTTCTCTGTTTAAGAGGTTTTTCACTAGACTTCATAATATGTTCAGAAATAATTCAATTTCAATGCATTATATATCAGAATATAATTGCATTTTTAATATATTTGTAACTTGGATTTCCTTCAACAGTATGTAGTTGAGTAAACTTCTAATTATATGAAAATATGTTTTTAGGGAATCTTTCTGTTGCCAAGCTGGAACCTAATAACATCTAGCAAGAGCATAGCATTGCATAATTTTTTTTTCTTGATTTTCTATTAATATTATGATACAAATATATCCATTTTTAAGATACACTTCTTTTCAAGTTATTCTTATAATTAAAATGAACAGAAAACACCGTGATCATTTTCTCTAATAAATATGTTTATACTAATGTTAACAATATATTTTTAGTGTCTGAAATATTTATTAAAATTGGATTAATCTAGATAAAAAAGCATATAAAAACCTGAACACTGTCATAAGTTCAACAAATTTTCCTGAAGATTAATATTTGTTCTGCTTAAATATCTGAAATTTAACTAATCTCAATCGAAGTATATAATTCTGAGAAGAAGGGTCTGTAAATGATGCATTAAGTGGACCAGCAATTTTAACCAGTGATCCATACAATCTGCTTCAAATATCTACTCTATGATAAGTGGATTCATAGGTAGTGATATTTTTCTTTTCCCTACTGTAGCAGTGGTTTAGCTGATTAGATTAAATAATACAAGAGATAGTTATTAATATTAGTTATTTAATTCATGCATAGTAAATTTCAAAGAATGAACATGGGACTAGGCAATTAGGAGTAAGACTATCCAAGTTTATTCTTTTGAGGCTCCAGAACTGTTTTGACAAAATGTTGAAAAATGTTAAGTACTATTGTCATAAAAGCTTTCAAATCTTTCTACTTTGCAACCTAATGGAAAAGGAAAAAAAAAAAGAAAAAACAGACAAATTTCTTCCTTTCCTCCCCTCCCCCTGGATTATCAGTTTCCTCTAGAATCAAAACCCAATTTTTTTATAACTAGCTGTTCAGAGCATATAGTTTTCCAGACTGCTTTACTACCAAAGCCAACTCAAAGGATCTTTTGTAACTGTCTTGCACAAATGTGTCATGCATTTAAAGTTCATGGAAAACAGATGCCAAAAATGCTTCCAAGACAAATTTGACTTCAACTCAGAGTCAAACCTGTATGGTATGTGCTGCTTGTTTGCTCTCCCTGGTTGTTATTTTTGTGAGAACACCAGTACTAGAGAATCTATTTGCATCTTTCTAGTTTTGATTACACTGGGACTTTCTGGCTTTGAAACCTGTTTGATTTTCTCTTGAGCTGAAGCTGTTGGGCTTTGATAATACATTCTACTCCTAGGAAAGGAAATAAGGGCTAGTATCTTTAAAGGAAATTAGTTCTGCTACTTAATTGATAGTTATTACAATTACATAACTTAATGGGAAAAATGTACTGTATCAAGTCTTATATGTTCCAGCTTGGCAGCTTCCTGTGAATGCCACCTTCATATTAATTATGGCACAGTGCTCACCTTGGTTTAATATTCTGCTTCTTTTGCAGAAAATGAAAGAGAGGAACTGAATTTGAGAACAGTTGTAAGTTATTCAGAACAAAAGTACAGAAACTTGCTCTAGACCTGGCAGGGCTATATTAACTAATGACAAGAGTGAGAAAACTGTAAAAGAACAGATTAGCAAATCCCTTGTTGCAGACTACTTCATCAAAATCAAGGTAAGTTCTCAGGCAGTTTTTTCAAGGAGAATTCAAGGAGCGAGAGAAGGAAAGAGAATCAAGATATAGGCAGTGGGTGCATTCAAGCAAGACAGTTTCTGGGGTTTAGGGGATTTTTAGCTTTCTCCTTGTGGAAGCATTGTGGCAGCTGATTTGCCTCTGCAGATGTTTAGCAGTCACAAGAAATCACATTATTTTCAAGAAGAGAGAAGAGAGAAGAGAGTTTTCACAGAAGAAGGAACTGAGAGGTGGAAGAAATATGTTTGTGAAAAAAAAAGGGTTCTGGAGTCCACAGGGAAATGAGTTTGAAATCACAAATAACATTGATGAGATTTCAGTCCTTGAATAAAGTCTTCTGAAAGTTGCCAAATGCACTAGAAAAAGCTACAGCATCTACACTGAATTTTTTTACCTTCCCTAGTAATTACAAGCTACTGAAAAAAGAAGGAAACTGTGGCATAGACATTAGAAGTAAGGCAGCATACTGACAGCCTGATATCCTGTTAAGAAAGGAGATGTAAGAGTTTCTCAGAAAAGTATTTCTCTGTGACCTTTCCAACTTTCAACTCTGCAGACACCAGCCTGTGAAAAAATGCAGTGCTATTTTTCCATGTATAAGAACTGGGACTATAACACTTCTGCTCTCTGACAACCTCCTTGCTTCTTTCTTTAACTGAAAATTATCAGTCTTTCTGATACTTTTTCAATCATCAGTCTTTCTCAGCAGTTTTTCAATTCAAAATATATTTATTTTGGCAAAGTAGTCTTTGAATGCTGATCTTGAAAATATTTCTGCATATTTTGTTCCTTAGCATCTGTGAAAGACTCTCTCAGGTACTCACAAGTAGGTTACAAGAAAAAGTATTTCTAGATATGCAAGATGTGAGAGTAAATTCCCTTTCTGAAAGATGTTTTTTTACTAGTGTGTCATCTTTATTTCTACAGGAAATGTACTTCCTACAACAATCATGTAGAAAAAATGGTACAGGGGAAGGTGAAAGGGAAGGGGAAGGGGAGATGGGGAGATGGACTTTGTCATATATTTTGTTTTCCTGAATCCATATATTGCATAAAATTTCTGAGCTTACTTTTAAAAAGAATTTTTTAAAGATCAAAATAAAATTCTTTTTCATAGGGAAATTGAAACAGAGTAGGTAGCCACTGCCTGTATTTAGATACCCTTTATAAAGAGTGTTTGATTTCTTTTTCATTTCCATGTGTTTTATTCTTTAAACATAACTTTTTTTTCTTAGGTTGTCATGTCAAAAGGAACACAGAAATATTTACTTCAGATACACAGGCAGAGGACCAGGCTGAGTCACCTCTCATTGACTCTGCTCCTGCAGTAACTTTCCAAACACATGAAAAATCTTCACATTGTCAACACTATGCTTCTATGTATATTCTTACTTTCCCGTGAAGCATCTACCACACATCATATCATTGTTTTCTTACTGGTGGAGGTCTGAAGGATACAGATAGTGAAATGCTTTCTGGGCACTCACAGGTTTGCATTTTTTTGCAGTTTATGGGATGATTAAAATAACTGTGGACTGACAGTACATATGCCATTATTAAAAGTAACAGAGAAACCTTAAAAAATTCAGACTACATTTTTTTCCAATTAAATTCCCCTGCAGTGAGAAAATCTCTATAAACAGGGGTTCCAGATTTTAATTACCACTTTCCTTTTAGCAGGGACACTAATAATTCAGTTTTCCCTTTCCTCACTGACCCCAGTAATGCACGCAATGGTTGCCCTTGCACACCAGGATTAACGTTCTCTGAGCTGCCCAGTGCAACATAAGTGAATCTTAAAGAATTTCCCCAGATATTTTTTTTATTTTGTCAGCAGCAGAACATTCAGTTCTGCAGTGTTAAATCCTTTTTACAATTCAGAGTGAAAAATACCCTATTCACTTGCACTTTTTCTCCTGCTGAGTATAAACTGACCTGGAATTGTGCTGAGAAGAGTGACATCAGATCAGAGGCTGTTACTCACTTTCTTGAGTTTCATCTCCTTCATTTAATAGTACAAAAAAAATCCTTTTCAAAGACATAAGCAGTTACATGACTACACTTAATTTTAATTTTGAGGGATTTACAAAGAATCAAATTCACAGATTGAAAAATACAACCATCAGTTCACAAAAGTGCAGCGTGTCATTCAGACTAGTACGGAGAAAGAAGATATGTTATTTCCTAAGCAAGAAGAATACAGGAGTACCAAACTCTTAAAGTCTTTGTCTGCTCTAAAACTGCATAGCTGTACTGAAATCAAGTGCACTAGAAATCATCAGCTTACGTATCTACAGAATTTGGATGATGTGAACTTTGCAAAAAAAAAAAATCTTCAAAGACTTGTTTACTAAATTGTTTCCAACCTCCTAACTGAATAGACAGTGTCAGAAGTATTCTTCAGAAAAAAAACCCAATCCACTGGCAGTTCTAGATATGCAGACAGCCAGAGTTTGCATAGAAAACCTGAGGAAAATTTTTTCTCTGTTACAAAGATAAATTAACTTCATATGTATGAGAACAGAATAGGATAAGAGTTGTTCACTTCCTAAATATTTGACACTCAAGTCTACTCTTATCCACTTAGCAATTTGGTAACATTGTTGAAGAATATTTTTCAGCTATCAGTCTTTTTTCCTTACCATTTTCTGTAATTTATCTCTTCTTTTGGGAATAACATCTGAAATATCACAGATGTAAAATCCATTTAGGAATAAGAAGGAACACAAACAAACAAGAACATAATTATAATATTTAAGAAATTCAAAATAGCCTCAAAATACTCTGCTTACTTTTAGAGTCAAAAAGAGGCTTAAGCTCCGTTTCACATAGCCAGCTGGAGATTACATTTCCTGGAAGAAATTAAACAACAGGTATAGATTCCATCCCAAATAGCCTGTCTCTTGCTGATAGTTTTATCATGACAGTAATTAATTTAAAAGCAATGAGAATTACTCATGTGTGTGAAATTTTGCAGGACTAGATATTCATTGACATCACAGCTGGTAGAAAATGAAACAACGAAAAATTCACTAAAGTGCTTACAATAATGATGTCCTTTCCTTCTTCCTTCAACTGCCTCTAATGGAAATTAGTATTTTCTTTTCTTATTTGATGAACTATCTTTAGTTTTTTTGAAAACATTCTAATGATTAGATGGCAGATGCAACACTGTCTGACAACAAAGTTTTAAAGCCAGCGCTTCCTCTCAAAAATGCCTGCTTAGATATACAAAATATGAAGTTGAGATAAAAGATCTAACAGTTTTGAAAACCTGCCAGATCTTTTTCACTGAATAAGGTTAGAAGACATATCTTCTTCCTAAAGCAACAGAAAACAAATTAAGACCCAGTTTAAAACTTTTAACATGCCATGAATCTTCTGGAACATTCACAGTATGATTCACAGCTTTGGATTATGTCTTCCACCAGCATTATTAGTAATTATTACTTCATGTTCTCACTTCTAAGCTTATGTGGTGTTAGCTTCTGATATCCATATGCAAATAAGTCTGAATATTCTGTCCTTCTTTACAGTGCTGCTGTTCTCAATTAGTTTTTCTCCCAATCTATATTAATATCTAGGCTTGTCCTGACCCAGATGCAGCATCTTGAACTTGACCATGCTGAACCTCATGAGGTTCCCATAGACCCACTGTTCCATCTTGTCCAGGTCCCTATGGAATTATGTTAAGATAACTTGCAAACATTTTGGCAATATCTCCATCTAATACTGCTACTGAGTCTCCTACAAACCTTTTTCAGCCATCAGGCATCTTTTACACCACGTAATAAGGAACTATTTGCTGTCTTATTAAAGAAAGTAGCCTAACACTTTTAGGCTTAATCAAGGAAAATTAATGTGTTATTTTACTCCCTATGCATGTTTCCTGTGGGTCTTTTTCCCTCTATTAATCATCATTCTCCCTCCACCTTTTTATTAATGAAAAAGAGTGCTCATACTTCTTTCTTACACTCCTACTTATATTTAACTGCTTTATCTCTCATATATTTTATTTTCTATCACATTTCTCAAGTAATGGTTATTTTTTCTTAATTCACTACATCCTTTCACAGAATCATAACAAAGGTAATAGATTATTATTGCTTCTATCAAATTATCAGTATTATTAATAATATTTGATATTATTATCAAGAAAACTTAGCAATATATTAACATTTTCATATATATTTTAGTGATAATTCACCTTTATTTGAAATTACTCTCAGATGAAAAATCTGACTGAGGCATAGATTTAACCCTGTCCATAGTCATACACATTGCACATGACTGTGCTAGCATAAATCATAAGCTAGAGCTACCTCTGAGTGTGACTGCTACAAATAGAAGGCTGAAAATAAAAGAAAGAAGAAAAGTATTTACTTTTATTTTAAGGTACTTCTTATTTCATCTGTACTGCCTGTACAATAGGTCTTCCCTCACTGACCAACTCTGTAGCCCTGTCATAAAAGGACACTAGATTTGATAGGCATGCAGGAGGATCTGCTGCATGGTCTTGCTGGGCCAGGAAGTCAAACTGACCACCCTGGCGTTCCACAGCTTAGCCACTTCCTTGGCCAGTTCCCTCAGGATCTGTGGTTGTACCTTGCCATGTCTCATGGCCTTGTACACCTTTAGGTTTCTTGGGTGTTGTCAAACCTGGTCTTCCCCTCAAGTGAGCAGTTCTTCATTCTTCCAATCCCTGCTTTCACCTTCTGCAACTTGGACGGTATGGCTGGAACACTTGCTGGTGAAGACTGAGGCAAAAAAGGTCATTGAGTTCCTCAGCCTTTTCCATGTCCTGGGTAACCAGCTCTCCTGTTTCCTTTCAGAGAGCACCCACATTTTCCTTAGTCTTCCTTTTGTTACCAATACACCTAGAGAAATTTTTCTTGTTGCCCTTGATGTCCTTGGCCAAATTTAGTTCCATTAGGGCTTTAGTTTTCCTAACTTGATCCCTGGCTGCTCAGATAATTTCTATGCATTCCTCCCAAGCTACCTGTCCTTGCTTCTATCCCCTGTAGATTTGCAGATAAGAATCCACCTTTCTGGAATATGACTGTTAATTTATTCCTTTTTCTTTAAGATCTTGTTCATAATGGCTATCAACTCCTCATTTGGCTAATATTTGTTGTTCATTTCGTTTGTGTTTTTCATTCCTTTTTGCTTTAGTTAGCGTTCACTTTTAGAGTTTGTTTTATTTTATTTAGTGCTATTTTTTACTTAATTTGTAATTTGTTGATCATTTAATGAAACTGATAATAAACAGTAAAGAAAGACACCTTTGCAATACTTGTAGAAAATATCAAAAAGGCTTTTCCCCAGAGTTTACTTGGATCTCCCTAGTGTCCTGGCATGGATGGATCTTCTATCACTGCTTATAATTTTCTCTGACTATGCTTTTTTGTGTGAAAGTGTCAATAACACTGGGAGAGGACGTGGCCATCACTGGAGCTTAACAATCCTCACTTTAAACCCTAATGGCATCTGGAGAATATTCAGTATTTTCTGTGATATCATTTATTTCCCAAAACAAGTTATATAGATAGAAGAAATGTAGTTTATTAGATCAACAGCTACATGAGATAAAAAAAATACACTTGCTGTTGTGGTTTAACCTCAGTAGATAGGTCAGCCTCATATAGCCACTTGCTCGCTTCCCTCACAGTGGAATGGGGGAAAAAAATCAGAAGATAAAAAGCGAGAAAATTTGTGGGTTGAAATAAAGACAGTTTAAAAGGAAAAGACATGAATGTAGCAAAGTGAAACAAGGAATGCATTCAATACTTCCTGTTGGCAGGAAGGTGCTCAACCATTACCAGGAAAGCAGGGCTTTATCATGTAAAAGGCTACATGGGGAAAACAAATGTCATCACTCTGAACACCCCCACTTTTTTCTTATTTCCTTGGCTTTTATTGCTGAGCATGATCCGTGTTGTATGGGATATCCCCTGGGTCAGTTGGGGTCAGCTGTTCTGGTGAGCCTCCAGCCTACTCGTTGGGAAATCTAAGAAATAGATTAATTTGTAAAAATGATCTTTCTGTCAAAGATCTTTGGTCAAAGACTTTTTTTAAGGACTGGAAAATATTTCATATCTAGTTTAGTTGGTGCAGAGCTAATTAAACTATACTCAGTGTTTTTCAAGCTGCTAGTTTCCTTCAGAGAGCTTTTCATTCAGATTTGAAAAAGGGCTTTTGGGTCTGAAAGCTTGTCTGTTTTTTTCCAACATGGTAGCTGATTTAATAAAAGATATTATCTCAATCTAGATATATATCATGTCCAAGTTGTTAGAACTTTGTGAATGCACTAACCATGATTTCCTTCTTTTCACTGAAATTAGCTATCATTTTTACCTTGAAGCTCAAGACTGGTTTCTAGTTCCTAGAATTTAAACAGAGAAAGAGGTATTTGTAACAAAAAACAAAACAAAACAAAACAAAAAACCAAAACCAACAAAACCAAAAGCCCTCTGTATTTTGTTTCTGTCATTAAAAATTAACATGTATAGATAAAAGACTATAGAACAGAACCTGCAGTAGGCAATTGTTTTGCAAAGCTACAAACCAAAACACTACGTGCAAAAATAATTTTCTCTTCTTTGGTTTTAAAGTAAGTAGAAATAAAATTTTCATAAATCACAAACAGATCACTACTGCAATAAAAAGTATAGTGTTCACCCAGACTACCATTTCTCAGAATATGGAAAAAATGAAACCTCTAAGACCTTCCAAGCACCTTCTTCCTGCTGCTCAAATTGTTAATTATGATTGCATATAAATGGAAAGATAATTTGCCATGTTTTTTGGTTTTGCAATTTCATTTTATAAAAGTACAAACTGGAGGTAAAATATGGTGAAGTTGTTTGATACGTAACTATATAATCTTTAAAACTTTTAGGTATCTAATCCTGAGGAAATGCTGCAGCCTGCTAACCCTGGCCACACAGGCTAATAACCATGAATTTTCATATTGCCATCTTAGACCATCAGACTGTTTCTGACAACAGTTTACAGCTCATGACTAGATGTACAGGGGAATTTTTACTGATTTCTGAATACGTCAAAAGCAAAATATGATTGGTGATTTTTCCCCACCTCTCATTGTTTTGAGTATTTGTTGGTTTTTATACTCTTTTCTCACTTTTTTATCCCTTTGCTAAACTCGTTTATAATCATGATGCATTTCTTGCTCACATTCCCTTACAATGTTTCCATAAAGTACCTCTTTAAACCATATCTTTGTTCTGTTGTTGAAACATGAAACCTCAGCACTGAAACCAAGTTATTCTAGATGCATGCTGATATATCTGTTTTCAGTCTTGTTCTCCTTAAACTATCACCACAGTAAGAAACATCTATTTTAGGAAATCCTTTGGAATAGCAAAATTTATCATTACTAGAAATTGAGCGAGCTCTTTTCCCAAAAGAGGTACTTGTGAGATCAAACACACACTGGTAAGGCAGTGTTGAGAAACTGCATTACGGGTGTCTCTGTCAGTCTGTTATCTACATAAGAAATTACTTTACTTCCTTCAGCCAACAATTCAGAATTGTTATGAAGAGGGGCTTGGTGGTTTTTTTGGATCATGCTTTGAAAAAGGAAAGAATAAAGGATCCACTAATTTCTTAGTGATTTGGAATTTAAATGAATAGAGCCAAATGTGTCAACTTAATTCTGTAATCTTTAAACTACTGTAGACAACAGATGGTAGATGGAACATGAATGGGAAAACATATTTGATTACATTATAAATCCTTTCAAGTTTGACAGTTTTTAAAATTAGTTATTAGGACAAATATTTTTAGGCACAACTTCATGTATTTATCATTATCAAGCCCTGATATTATTATCCCCAGGTTTCAAAGATCTACAACAAAAAAACCCCTGATCAATAATCGGGTTTTTTTTAACTAATCTTTAAGACACCTATTGCTGTTAAGTGACTAGTAAAGTATTTTTCATTTATATTGGATCATTTATTTTTTTTTCTGTTTCTTCATTTAAGTCCTGTTTTCACTGCACATTATGCATAAGGGTATATGAATGACACTGAAAAATAATACAAAATACTTCAGTATGTCTGAAGTCAAAAGGGAAGAGATGTTTATGAAAATAGATATAAAAAGAATATTATATCTTTTGATACGAGGGTTTTCATTGCTTGATTTTTTTTTTTCTTTTTAGGTAGCATATCCCCATGGGAAACAGGGAAACTACTTTAAAAAATTAAACCAGGAAAGATATGAGATTTTAATCTGGTTTTAGATGCTAATGATCTCAGTCCTATCTAGCTCATAATGATAATAGAACTCTTATTCTAACAAATTGAGGGGAAATGATGAATTCATGTTGTGTGGAGAATACAGATAGAACTATTTACATGGTACAATTATACTAAAGAAAAGTCTGTATTTGCATCATATAACTTGTATATTGTTAATGACACCAATTTTAAAAACGGTGTATCAAACAACATAGTCTTTCTGCATTGCTTGCTTTTTACACAATTTTCAGATATACATACAGCTATCTTAAGATGTTCCCTCTGTTGATGAAAATTTATTCTAGCACTACGACTGAAAAGAACTACCACAACTGTGGGATGTTATTTAATGTTGGCAAAGGAAGAACTGACAGCTTGGGCAAAATGCAAATGACTGAGAAGTTTGCGATAGAAATGAGTGTAAACAGATGGTTTGGAGTGAGCTGAAGTATTGTTGACTTTCTATTTTGGGATAATGGAAGAGCTCCTATTTAAGAATTTTTTTAATGGAAAGAAGCAAAAATACTAACTTTAAAAATTCTTCACTATACAGGATCAAGGAAGCTGAATGAACCTTTTCATAAATCTTGCTAAAATGTGTGGCTAAGATCCTGTAGCTGGCCATGAAAGGCTGAGTGCATCTGTATAAAGCACTGCTGGGTTCCGTAGAGACCCGGAGAAAAAATATCATGCTCCTGGAAGAGAACAATAAAATTCACCTCATCTTCTCTATTACTGCCCTTAAACACGTTAGCTTTAAGTGTTTTCACTAAACGCTCACGTGAACTTGCTTACACTCACTTGAACTTGCTTGGACTTTTTTTTCATTCCTAGCAAATTCTACAAAATTTATTTTGCATAAACATTTGCACTCTTTCTAAAGATTCCTTTCAGTAAAACTGGATTTCACAGAGCATGATACATATCAAAAACGTTTCTATTTAAGACTATAATATTTAGTTAAAATTGCATACAATAGAATATTGCTATGGTGATGTTCCAATTTAGTGTAATTTTGTAGAAAATTGCTTAACATGCATGTACAGTCCATTCCACACAAATTATAATCAATTCAGCAACCCATTTCTTTCAGGAGCTTGAGTGTACAGACCAATCAAAACCATAATAGCCTTTCATTACTATATTGTAATGTACTGATGTTTCATAGAATTAGGAGTATTTCTTTGTGTTTTTCCCCTCTGAGTCATAGACTTGTAAATAAAACCTAAGGAAATAGAATGTTAACTGGTGATAGGCGTCTAAAATTTAAGCTGATAAAAATAATGCAACTGATCCTTAACTCTAAAGAGATAGAGAAGAAAAAAAAAATCAACACATGATTATACTTAGGCCAACAATAAGTTTAATCAAAATGTAGCTGCACAGTTGAATACATCTAAATTGCATTAAATTACTTTTTGCTTACTTAAGGGGTAATTAGAACTCTTCTGTTCTAAAGAAAATCAGTTTACAAAAACCCTAAGTGCTATCTAGATCTATATTAAATGTCAAAGCTTAACATGAGAGTTAGGTTCACCTCATGGGCATTTTGATGTGAAATTAATGTATGATATGAAATTATAATGTTTTTTCTCTTTTTACAGGACTTTTCAAGACTTGTTGAAAACTTTAAATAGTTATTACTTTTTTCTGATCCAAGTGGAAATAATATTGGGAGAAATCTAAGTAATAATATCTTAGTGATTTTTGGAAATTGTTCTCCACCACTTTTTAGGAGGATTTAACTTCTTAACTCACAAATGTCATAATGGAAAATATCTTTTCATGGAAGGATACTGATATGTTGTGTGTTGTAAATATTCATCTAAATATTCCCTGAATATCTAAATTAGAGTAGTATAGGAGGGGAAAGAGTAGTAAGAGTAGTACAAAAATCTAAAGTACAATACCAACAGAGGTCCCACAAACTATCAATTCCCTTTCAAAGCTAACACAAGGACTGGAATAGGAAAAATAGCACATACAGTGTAGGAGTTTCACAGCTTCTTGATATCATTTTTGGTTTTGGCAACTTGCTTATTCTGTTTTATAAAATATATCAGGAACCAGTCCCACAAACACTGAATTTGAGAAAGGCAAAATGGTCTTGTTCAGAATTACTGATACTTTCAGGAAAACAGCAGGTTTCTAATTAACTTAAACATTATGAATACTAATACTAAAGAACAATTTAAATGTGGTCTTCATTTTCATTTTTCCCACTCATAATTCAATAGGAAATACTAAAAGCAATGTCACTAAAATATGAAATTATAAACTTTGCTTAAAAAGTTTTTCTAGTCCATAGAAGAGTAAGTCTGGAGAGTTCATCATAAGCATTTAGCTAGAAGAACTTAGCAGATTTTAAGAGAGACTTTTCTAAACTCCACCTAAGGTAAAATGATACAATCATGTTCATGTTTTAAACAGAATTTCACGTAGAAATGAATTTGAATAATTATTTCCATTGTAATATTATTTTCCTGAAGTTTCTCATATTTAAACCTTTCGGTCCTCTGTATATACACTGAAATGTCATAAGAAATCACTAAAAGTATTTTTTGTTCAGTCTTTTCAGTGAAGAGATGAAGTTTGAGAGATGACAATAGAAAAAATTTCAGGGTACCAGACATCAGCAGGTCACAATATAAAAAAAGTTGCAAGCTTATGTTTTCTTTAGATTCTTCAGCAAATTATATGACATTTCCAGACAGGTGTATGTTTCTCAATCACAGATGCAAAGCAACAGACTCCATGAAATTAGCCCATTTGGTTAGTAACAAATGCTGGAGCTTAGATTTTCCATATACAAACAACAATTTCATACTCACCGTTACAACAGACAGTTACCTCTTTGTAATTTGAAGGCCCACTGTAAATGATAGAACCCAGGAATTTGTGAGTCAAAATGAAAAGAACTTGTAGGAAAGCATTAAATTCAGAACAATGCTCCCCATATTTTTAATTTTTCCTTCCTAGTTTTGTTAGTATACTAAGCGTATTTGTGTGAAAGTATTATTTCTCTTTCTCAAGTTAATCTTCATGCACAAATTTTTTCCCCTTACATTACACATCTTTATTTGTAATACCACAAATGATTGCTATGGGAATGATGTATAGGCACGAAAGATTGAGTAAAGTATTATGAGGTAAAACAATCTCTTAGATTATATATATCACTTCATTAATTTAGTAGCTATTTATCTATTTCGCATGTACTAATATATTTTTTCTCATTTCCTACTATTTTCTTGTGTATTTTGTTGTGTTAATTATCCACTTGCTCCTAAGGAATTTGGATGGGTTTTGGTGGGATTTTAGTATATCTACCTTAGACAATTAACTTGCAAAATCATTTTTGACAGCAGTTAGCAAAACATCCTAAAATAAATGGCCAGGATATGTATATGGTCAGACAATAAAGGTAGTTGTCCTTCTTTAATGTGGCACGTTAGAAATTGGCTCTAAAAAACAGTAAATCAGGAAGAATATTGGTATTTTTGATAAAAATATGCTAAAATATTGCATTTTTCTGATCAAGGTCTGTACCAGAAAAGGACCCTCATTGCACAAAGCACAAACTACCAGCACGTAAACACATGAAGGCTTTGGAAAGATCTAATGGGGGAAGTATGAAGAAATGGTGAAAGCTGATAAACGTTTTTTTTGAGAGTTGAAAGCTATACTCGAATGCTATATTTTAGCATTTACAATTGTAGCTGTGAAACGTCAATCATGCTTTCCTCTTCCTTTAAAACTATTCATTTTCTTGGGTACAGAATACCCAGGGACAGGAATCTGAGACTCCATTTCACTTAATACTCCCTATACTGGAACCAAATCCCCATCTGGAGAATGAAAGCAACCATTCTGAGTACTTTATAGTAATTAGCCATTTTGCTATCTCATTTATTTTATCTTTAAAATCTTTAAGATCTTTATTTCTTGAGGAACAGTGATGGATTTTCTCTTGTAGTAATGAGTAAGGTATGAATCTGTGAGGACGACCATGCAGACTTTCTGCCTGCAGTGATCCATATGTTCTACAGTATCCTGAATGGATTCTGAAGGATTACACAGGTGACTTCAAGAAATTTCTGGAAAACAAAAGTAAAATGTATCCTCAAAATATTCACGGTATAATAATTGCATGTCCCATTACAGACATGCTCTCTCAGCACCTGAGTTGACACTGGGCTCTGAGTAACCAGAAAATATGATTCTAGAGCAATACTATAGTGGTAAGAGCTGAATGTAGACACTCAGGGAAAAAAAAGGGAAGTGTCAGATCAGGTTGAAAAACATTTTAATGGCATTTTTCTTTTTCTTTCTTTTTTTTTTTTAATCTCTGAAGATCTTTTTCTAATTTAATTTGAAATTTTTATGCCTCCCTAACATGTGTAGACACATTTTAAAATTTTTCTGAAGTAGGAATATCTGATATTTTTAAATGATGATTTTAACTGTTAAATAATATGTTGATAAATAAGTGCATCATGTTATGTAAAACATTTGTGGTGTATAATTCATATTATGTAGAAGAACTACGTACAAAACAATAAAATTGTGTCTGAAGTTTAGCCAGTCCTCCTAAGTAGGAAGAAATGACCACAATAGAAAAGTAAGGCAAAAAAATTTGGTGTTTCAAACACTAAAAATAAAACCTTGTGATATGAATAGTTTTATTGGTGGCTACAACTTTTAGTGACTTGAAAAGTTACCCTAAACTATTAACATATTTTAAGGGCGTTAAATTAGACTTTTCCAAAAGATCTAATTCTATGTTACATAGAAATCAATTCATGGAAGCACTATCACCTGTATTATTCATGTTATGGGTATGACTGTTTGTGATTTTATAGTCTCTGAATCTACAATAAATAAAAAGATGTTTTAGAATAACTTGCAGTAATGATTGTTGTTCTGGTATTAGTTTATATGACCCTAATTAGAAAGGAGATCTATGCACATACACAAACATAAATAAATAAATAAAAATCTATAACGACCGTTGTCTGACAGCTTGGGTACATAAAATTCAAGTGATTTTATATCTAAAAATTACTTTTTTGCTTTTTTCCTATATATAGATAACTCTTACATTTCATACCTTGACAGCGACAACCTAAAATACTGACTTTCTTTCTCAACTACTTTTTTCAAGCGAAAAGTAGGCTGAGGGAAAATATGCAAACAGCCACCTGCTCAGTGGGGAAGAGGAGGTCACTGTCAATCCATTATAGTTTACAAGTGTAGAGAAAATATTTACAGGCAGTAATCTTGTCTTTACCAAGACAATTTTTGTAAATCAGATCTCATCCGTGGATAGCTGAAAGCAATGGGGTGTCTTTTTGCAGATGACTGAGCATTAGCAGGAGATTGTCATAAAAGCAAACTTGTAAAGTATTGCTTCTTATGAGGCATACGTGGGAAATGTCAGGTCTAAATTCACCAATGCCTTGATGGCCATGACCAACCTTACCCTTGACTGCCCCACACACCACTGATGCTGTGCCCTTCATTCTGTCTGTCCCTGGCCGTGTCACAGTGTGGACACAGGCTTCTTGATACACACAGGAATCTAAGCCCATCAAATGAAAAACAGTTACTGCAGAATCTGATTTATACAATTATGTTTGTTTCAGTGTCAAAATAATCCTCTTTTATGAAATTATGTCTCAACAGCCCAAGTCAATACAATCTTTGCAAAAACATGACAGTTTACTTGCCACATTTAACTCATAGGTTTTCAGAGATAAATGGTTGTATCCATTATAATTAAGTTTAATATGATTTTTATTTTATTTTACTATATTTTAAATTAAAAAAAAATCCACCTAGAAAAATTATTATTATAAAAATGAGATTTAAACTGAAAAATGCATAGTAAGTTGAAAGATATTTATCAGAGGAAAGAGGTGTCTTGTGTTATTTTCTTCTCAGGTTTATAATCAAAACAAAAATGGTACAGACAAGAAGAGGAAGTATAAGATGCAATTGCAATTTCTGTGCAGTGGCAATAAAAGGCCTGCGGTAGAACAGAATATATAGCATTATGTAGCAGTGGGGAGCTTCTTTCCACTCAGAGAATGAAAGAGCAAGAGCAGAGAAGTTTGGGTAAAGGACATGAAAAGCAGTTGATTCACTTTTCCTGTTATCCAGTTGTTAAGATCCAATTATTGAGAGATGCCTCTGCCCGAATTAATATGCAAACAAGACCATATGCCAAAGTCAATAATACAGATTTTGTTTAACAGTAAATGTGAGGTAGAGAGAGATAGAAAGAAATAGGCAAAAGAGAGGAGGAGGAAGAGGAAGAAAGTGAGAGAGAGGTTAAGTAGAAAGACGGATCTAGATGACATCCCTTTGGTCCTCTTCACCCTGGGCTTCTCAGTGGTGAGGGTCCCAAAGTCTTTCAACTCTTTTCACTATTTATGCATTTTAGCAAACAAAGGAATTATTGCTCATTGTCTGCACAGTTCTTTCATTCTATTGATTACATGACTCATTTCCAATGCTAGTAAGTCCCATTCTAGTCCTTCTCTTCTTCTGAGTCAGTGAATTATGGTTTCCCCCTGGTGGACCCAGTCAGAGCTGATTTTCAGAACAGGCGCTGAGATGCCTTTCTTTGTGGATTCTTTGCAGTGATACATTCTTGTCCCCTAGCCTTGCTTACCTCTCCTTAGGCCTTACATAATTTATAGTACCACTTTTATCATACCTCAAGTTCCCATCAGGTGGCTTAATTTACAGTCCAAATTGCAGGAACCCACAGAGGCATATTCAGGGGGTTTGATAGTCGCACATGAGCAGTTTCTTTACAGAGTTTGGCACAGTGGGCAAAGTCCTTTAGTGGACTTAACAGTGCTTGAGACAACTGAGATCTTTAAGTCTCTTGCACAAGTACTCTAATAAAACAAACTGAAAATTGAGATCAGTTTTTATTATCACATGCAATACACACACTACAATCTAACCCATTATTGTGCCATACTAAGTGAACTAGCTTTTGTAGCTATTTTAATGCAGGAAGGTCTTTCAGGCTATTCCTGAACCTTGCTAACAAATAATGGCCAATATAAACTAATATAATGGATCTATGGCAAAAGGAGGAAAAGTTAACTATACATATAAAATACATCAGTGTTTTTAAGTATTGTTTGTTACAAATGTCAGGTAAAAATTAATAAAGGCTACAAATTCTGGATCATAATGGTATTTATTTAGTACTTGTCAGTAGAAGAGATTGATTTTCTTACATACAATCACAGAATCACATAGAATCACAGAATCACCAGGTTGGAAAAGACCTTTAAGGTCATCGAGTCCAACCCATAACCCAACACCTCAACTAAACTAAACCATGCCACTGAGTGCCACGTCCAATCTCTTTTTAAACACGTCCAGGGATGGTGATTTCACCACATCCCCAGGCAGACCATTCCAATATTTTATCACTCTTTCTGTAAAAAACCTTTTCCTAATATCCAACCTGTACTTTCACTGATGCAGCTTAAGACTGTGTCCTCTTGTTCTGCCAGTTGTTGCCTGGAAAAAGAGACCAACCGCCACCTGACTACAACCAGCTTTCAGGAAGTTGTAGAGAGTGATAAGGTCACCTCTGAGTCTCCATTTCTCCAGGCTAAACAACCCCAGTTCCCTCAAACGTTCCTCATAGGGCTTGTGTTCTAAGCCCTTCACCAGCCTTGTTGCCCTCCTCTAGACACACTCAAGTGTCTCAATGTCCTTCCTGAACCAAGGGGCCCAGAACTGGACACAGTACTCAGGGTGTGGTCTCACCAGTGCTGAGTATAGGGGAAGAATGACTTCTCTGATCCTGCTGGCCACACTATTCCTGATACAGACCAGGATGCCATTGGCCTTCCTGGCCACCAAGGAGCACTGCTGGCTCATGTTGAGTCGGCTGTCGACCAGTACCCCTAGGTCCCTTTCTGCCTGGGCACTGTCCAGCCACTCTGTCCCCAGCTTATAGCATTGCAGGGGGTTATTGTGGCCAAAATGCAGTACTTGGCACTTGGACTTATTGAACTTCATCTTATTGGTCTCTGCCCATCTATCCAACTGTTCCAGGTCCCCTTGCAAAGCCCCCCTACCTTCCAACAGATAAACACATGCTCCCAGCTTAGTGTCGTCTGCAAATTTACTAATGAAGGACTCAATGCCCTCATCCATGTCATCAATAAAAACATTAAACAAAACTGGTCCCAGCACTGACCCCTGAGGAACACCACTAGTAACTGGCCACCAGCCGGATGCAGCACAGTTTACCACTGATCTCTGGGCCCGGTCATCCAGCCAGTTCTTCACCCAGCGAATACAACAGTGTGCACTGTCGTAGCTCATATTTGAAATTGATAGAGCCTATCATAAATGCCACTTATTTATTTTTTCATAGTGTTCACCTATTTATAAATGTATATTGAGGTAATGAAACATAATGGGAACTGTGTGATGTGTCCACCCACAGACGCTCAATTTGCTATTTTGACAGATCATTTTTTTTTGTATTTCATTGTAATAAAACTATTAATTCTGTAATGTTCTGCTATTTCAAAGAAAGTTGGGAATGTTTAACACATCATACTTTCATAAATGTCCGTGGGATGTACAGTAAAAATAATGATCTTATACAACATCATAGTGTTACCCTGTACTCTTACAAGACTATTCTTGGCTTTTCACATCACTTCTTAACAACATGAGCAATAAGTGCTGGAAGGTAAGACAACAGATATTAAAAACCAAAAAAGATTAAATAATCCTATGAAGTCTGACAAAATTAGTCTAAATCCATTGTTCATCAACATATACAAAAGAAGATAAAATCCAAACTTTACTCTGACTCTACATCTTATGATGTCACAAGAACGGTATTTCTTAGCAAAATTCTACAAATGCAGAAAAAAGGTAGGCTTACTGCAACCTACATGTATGAAAAAATTATTACTTATTTGATTTTATTAAGCTTTATTTTCCCAAGTAATGTGTAAATAGCTAAACAAATCCAAGCCTACTAGTGGTATTTCTGGGATAAAAAACACATGGAATACACTATTTTTTCAAGAAAATCTGAAGGAAAATCTTCATAAATAAGAGAATAGGTCATGCTTTTCTTGTACTTGTATTTCCCTTGCCATTGCTGAATGATGGGCAAGATCCTTGGGTGCAGATCTTTAAGCTGTATGCTTAGAAAAGTTTTAATGAAGGCCTGTCCAGTAACAGTTTATCCAGTTTATATCTTGCTTCCTTTAGAAAACATTACATCCCAGGAAAATCCATTTGAATCCAGAGACCTAAACACACATCCATAATATGTAAGGCAGTATAATTGAGATGTCCTAAATACAAGGAGTGAAAATTTATCTTTATCCCAAAAGGTGATTTTTATGATACTCAAGCAAACAGAGCTCACAAACACTTAATCCAAATTGAGGCAAAGTATCACCTAGTTTTCAATTATTTTTTTGACTTGGCTGAATGCTTTCTGAAGGTATTAGTAGCATTACTTTCATATAACAGTGAAAAACCCCAGAAAGAATAGATTAATACTGCTCAAATAAAGCAGAAATCAGTGTGCATCATGATGGCAAAATCAGGTCTTAGATGATCATCCAGGTGGAAAGAAACTTTGAAAAAACTGTTAATTATTGGGCATCTTTCCTCCTTTTGTATTCTGAATTGCAAAGATAGGGATGCTATTAGACATTTATAATGCATCTCTCATTAAATATGCTATTTTCATTTTAATCAATTGTGCTTTTGTTTTTTTACATAATGTGATTATTTAGATGTTTATTTGGTACCTCCATTGCAATGGAAATATGCTTAAAGCTATATTGAATGATTTTGCTATCTGCTGTTTAACTTACTGGAACTTTTAAATTGTTTTAGATTTTTATGTGCAAGTAAAACAATTCGAGAAAATTCTTACTATGTTGGGAATGCAGATTAGGACTTAACAATTTTATTAAACTATTTTGTGTAGCCAGTTTCACTTGTCTTCTCAATCAATAAGTGTTTTGATGATGGTTGGTGATAAGGAATTGAGCCAAATGTAAACGTTGTCCTTTACTTAGACACCATTTTTGAGGGAAAATATTCAACACTACTTTTCGTATTTTAGGGTTTTTTTATCAAAACCAAAAATCAAGATATTGAAAAAAAGGAAAGGACAAAATTTTCCAATAGCATTAAATTAGCAGTCCAAAGTCCTGTCAAAACTTATTTGTGTGAATTTTATCTGATTGCTGGGTATATCCACCTCTGCCACTTAATTCTGGAACTTCATATCTCTTTTTTCTGATATTGTTCCTTTATACCAGCATAAAACATACCTTAGTATAGCATAGCATATAACACAACATAACCTCTTCTCCAACATAACTTCTTATCCAGGGCTTTGCTAGAAGGTACTATGCCTTCATTGGAGCAACGACACTTTGATAAAGCACTAGGGCAATACATCATCAAGGAGCTGCATAGGGTGATGTATTAGTGTAATACATCAAAATGCCACTGCTCTTGAGAGGTTTGATCCTGCTTCTGTTGAAATCTGCAGATTATTAGCATTGAGTAAAATGAAAAGAAGGATCAGGACCATAAGCATGCAAACTTATTTTTATATTCTTATCTTTCCATCATTTCAAAATATTTTGAACTGCCACATTTAGTATCTGAATTTAGCATTTTAATCAAGATTTGTATTATATGATTTAAGATCGACATAGTAGACTATGAAATCTGTATTTATTGTTCTTCCCCTCCATAATCACTGCAGATTTATAGGATAATAAAGGGAAAGGATTTTGAATTTGTATGTGAGATTCAGAGTTTGTTGCACTGGGAATAAAACCTTAAGCACTGGCAATGTAAAAAGTATTTGTGGGAAATGCCCTAACAATCTGAGACTATAACAACAGCAATAATGGTCTAGGGCAAAGATCACATATATCAGCAGTATCCTGCCCTTACAATGCCTAAATGCCCCTTTCTTAAACAAGAGTGGAAAAAAAAAAAGAAAAAAAAGATCTAAAAAAACTCAGAACAAGCATGTTGTTGTATCCAGGGTTTGGCACGTTCCAGATTTTTCTAGCCTCTTTGTTAATTTCATGCTCAGCCTCACAGAATGCTTTCTACCTACCTTTTTATAACTTCCTGAGACCTACCAAACCACCCTGAGGCAGCTCATAGCATTGTATGCAAAGCTTTAAGATGCATGGGAAATCAAAATTATTGCTGTTGCTGAATGATAGAAAATAAACTTCATAAAGTTCTCTGCCATTCTTAGAGCATCTTTGCCTGGACATGTCACTCTAAAAACTGGTTGCCAAACACGTTTGCATCATGATGTTTCCTAATACTGAGTTCTGGAATTGCCTTCTTCCTGTAGAGAGAAAAGGATTATCTTTCTGTGGACTGAATATAAGAAGCTCAGGGTCTTTCAAGTAGTGTAATTACACAGTCCTTAGTGTCATAAAAAGCTCCACATATATTCACACATATATTTTTCCTGACGTACAAACTACTTCTGGATCGTTGTGTAATAATTTCTACCAAGTTAAATTCCTCCACCCTAGTCAGTAGAATTTGAAGGCAGTCTGTGATTTAAGTCCTTGCGAAGACATTGAGCTATATTTCTAATATGACTTTTTAAATAAGAGACGTATTATTTAAAAATAACACACATGCATGAAGCATAATAATAAATACATCTATTGTATTACTGTACAATATCATTATGTATTAATTATACATTATATGTAATATATTATATAAGATATATATTATATATATATTGTATAAGAAGCCATGGCACATGATTCACCTCTGGCATGCTTTGTGCACCTCTACAATAAGGAGGAAACATAAAACAGTCAGCATTAGTACAGGCAGTAAGAGACATAAATAAGACAGCAGTAATCTGCTAAGCAATACTGCATAACTTATTTCAGGATAGACTTCACTATTTTTTCTAGTTTATGTAGAAATGAAAATCTAAGAAAACAAAAGGTTCCTCTTTTAGGATTTTGAAATCTGGAAGATACTATGACATGAAAATTCTTACTGTTGAGTGTATTAACACCTGACATTTGGTGTCCAGTTTTTGTTTCTGTAGCAGTAAATGTCTCTAAATACTATAATTTCCATAGACATTATGGCAAAGGAAAAACAAACATGGAAATACAAAAGCTATTGAAGTGAAATTCAGAGAATTTTTGAAGTTTTTATCTGTAAGAGTTGCATTTGATCTTTAGTCTTCAAAAAACAGTCCTTGAAAACATAGCCAGATATAAATGGATGGAAAATTTATTGAGCAGTTTTTGAGAAATCAGTGTCTTGATTTTTGGTTTCCTGGGTACTTTCAAATATCAAAGCTTAGCTTTTGGTTTTTTTAATGATAAACTGCAATAAATATGCTTTATTATGCTTGTCCTTTTTTTACCTTTTTGTTTTTTGAGACAAACTAAAGAAAATAAATTTACCTTTATAAAACAGTCTACTTTTTTCCCTCTTAGAATACTGAGACTGTAAAACTGAAAAATATGCTTTCCTTAAGTTTGTTTGGATATGAGATATCATAAAATAAAAGGTTACTTCATCATCATTTCAATATCTGAATCACAACATTCTCTACATACTGTGAAGAGGAACTCTGGTTTATGGGAAGATTCAGTATATATGACAGTGCATGCTTCTTTCTAAATCCAACAGGAGCAATAACAATGACAGAAAAAAGAAATATTGCGTTGAAACCTCATGGTACTGGTTACTTCCATAATGAGTCTTTTGAAGACTATTTATCAATAGAGACTTACAGCAAAAAAATAAGACATAGAGAAGGTCCACTTACTGCCCAAAACTTGTTATAGAAATTTAATAGAAATTGTGCCGTTTTGAGAGGGAATAAGAATTAGAAGAAAGATTATGTAATTCATCTCTTTTTGAGAATTCACATCCAATAAATTTATTTCTTAGGAGACTGGAAGAAAAATAACCTCTTAAATATCACTTAAAAAAATGCAGCTGTCACATGGCTTACTTCTGGATTTTGAAAGACAGCAATGGAAATTGAATATAAAAATCAAAGACAGCACAGAGATTTTGAGGTTGTAAAATCTGAAACCTGTCTAACAAAAAGTGAATTTCTAAGCAGATGTAGTTAAATCTGTAGATAACCTGAAGGTTAACCTGTCCAAATTAATTGGTGTAGTCACTCAAGGATCTTTTTCAGTGCAGCTGCATCATTAAAGTCTGAATATAGGATAAAATAATAGGTTTCTTAGCCTTAAATAACAGTTTTACAGGCAAAATTCATGGCCAACAAACAAAAATAATAGAAATTACAAGATGCAGAGAAATTTATGCACAGAGTTGGAGGGGAGCAAAACCTCCTGAAAATGAAAAACAAATTGAGAGCTGCAGGATAAATAGGCAACACACAGCAATGATGTTACCTAAGTAAAAGAGCAGCACAAGCTCTTTCTCCACTGTCTCTTGATAGTAGAACGTTAAAAGAGTAACCACCACAAAGGAAATCCATAAGGAAAAAATGTCTACAGAGTGGTACATTTAATCATTGTGGAGAAGCGCAGAGGAACTGGGAAGTTTCAAAATTTTTAACAACGGCCTAGAGAAAAGAGATTCTCAAAAACTTTGAATCCATGATAGTATGGATTCATGTATGACTTGTAGCAATTAGCTGCAATTTTTGCTATACTGAAATAAGAGTTGTATAATTAAAGGGATTTTTTAAGGTCAAGTGACTTTTGATCTAAAACTGAAGTCAGGAGGAATTCTACCATTGTTAGCAGTGAAAATACAGTAAGGCCACAATAAACACCTTTGCGTAATCTGAAGTCTTGTAATCTACTCGGAATTTAAAAATGATCAAATAGAACTTTGATGGGAATAATTAAAGTTTATACCAGACTACACAGATACTATATATATATACTACTATATAACCAATGAGCATTGTTTTTTTCTGAAAACTTTAGATATTATTTTAACATAAATTTATGTAGCATAGGGATGAATCTGCATGTTTCATCAAATATAATTTATAACAACTTTACAGTTCTGTATCAGAACTTAGTAGTTAAGTAATAGTAGATCCTCAACTATACTCTGGGCTGGGAAAAGAATAATGTTTTATTTGTTTCTGGTTTTTCACTTTGATTCAATAAACTTTCTGTCTGATGTCAGTATCTATTCCTCAGCTTAACTGAAATCATAGAACCATGAAGCAAGAATATTTAGAATATTTCTTTATTCAGAGAGGCATGCTCAGTTATCAGATCCAAACCATAGCCACACACTAGCCACAGTGTAGAAAATTAGTTCTATCACAGCCAAACCCAGCACATTTGGTGAGCAGATCTTTCAAAAATGGTAAATTAATTTACTGTTTCAGTGCAATGATACTGCACTGTGATCCATGCAGAAGACATTGAATTTAAGGAGTCGATGAACTTGATCAGTCTATGTATGCCCTATCAGGGCTGTACTTAGGGCACAAGAAGTGTGTGTCTGTCTACGAATACAATTGCTAACTTATAATAACTTTGGGGAGAGTAAGCTGCATGTAGATCAAGGAGTGTAATGCATTGATCCTGACTGGAAGACCATTGTACATAAGAGTTGCTGATGCTACAGTATTTAACCACAGTGATTAGTCCCAGGCCTGTGCTGTGCTGCACTTTCAGTATGGCCTTTTGCTGCACAGATCCCTTGGCCACAGGACAACCTCAGACAGCTGGTTGGGAAAAAGGACCCTGTGGACAGCTCCCACTTGTTACTGGCAATTGTGCCACCTGTGACCTTGCCTTTATCTAAAAATGAGACCAGCCTTTAGGAATGTAATTTTTTCCTTTTAAGAAAATTATGAAATAGCTGGAGTGACCAAAAAGAAGGACCTTTTCTCCCTGCACCCATTCTGTGTGCATATTCCCAGCATACCATTGGAAAACCTGTTTAGGGTGCATCCAGAGTGGCACAAAAGTGGGGTTCCCACCATTTGAAGAAAGACTTACTTGCTATCTGTATTTCTCCTTTTATTCTATCTTATTAAAACAGCTGTTTTATGAAACCATTTGTTGTTGGAACTTTCTTATCAGGATCCAGAAAGAACCCTGCACCACTCCCTTGCTTCCCACTCCCCCTGCAGAACTTTTCTTCCCAACAAAAGAACAAGAATTCAATCCTAAACATCTTCCAAGATTCTTTTCAACAATGTCACATACTACATTATGATTATATGGCTTGCAGACCAACAGTTCATCAAAACAGTCATAATCTTCGTAATATTGCATGAAAGTAATCTGCAAGACATCTTTCTCTTTCTAGTCATAGCTGATAAAGGTTAGGAACCATTTCTTCTCTCCTGAATAAACTCTTTTCATGTACCTCTCACTGAAAATCAGGATGTAAACTCTCCAACTGGTTCTTTAGGTTAGAAAGATGACATTAGTTTATTGCAGCAGTGGGTGCACGGGGAATTTCTCCGCCTAATATGCACAGCCAGCAGCCTAACAAAGCAGGTTATGTTAAACTAATACATATTCATTACATTGCCTGAATACATACATATGTGCTAATAATTTCTGTGGACTTTTTTGGATATGAGATGGGGTATTTTGAGGATCTTTGGTTATCATTTGAGAAACCTTCCCATTCCTCAAATTTTTCTTTTATGGTACTGGATCTTCTAATGAATCTTTTCTCCCTGAGAATATCCCAAATATTTGGTCAGGTCATTATGTACTTTCTTATCATCTTTGGTCTGGCACAAAATTTTTATTGTTAAAAATAAGACATCTGTTTGTACATATCAAGCACTGGAATAGGAAAAAAGGAATGTACTTGCTGGTACAGGTGTAGGGAGTTAACACACAATACAGTAATCTCTGGCATTTGTACTAAGCACTTCATGGTACAAAACTAAGCATTAATCACAGACATAGGGATCAAACACTACTGTGCTAAAGTTAAAAGAACTTTCCAATATCTTTCCCCAGTGTTGCATAGACTTCTTTCTTTTAAAAGAAATATTAGTTGTGTGGTAACATACCTTTCTTATTATGCTCCAGCCACAAAAAAAACCTCCAAAAAACTGTCACTATGAATATCTGGACTTTACAAATAAAATTCTTCAAATGATGTCATATTTAGCTATCTTTTATCTGAAATTCATCCACACATCCTTTAAAAACAGCATACATTAACTATATTTATCCTTAGCTTCTGTTAGGGGACTACTGAAAAAATTTTTGAGAGGTTGGCATTGCTGATAACCTTATGAGGTTGATTTGAGATCTACATAATCTCAGGAGTGCGTATCTGTTGCACTATAAAATGTTCTAACTCCAGTTACAGAAAGTCTTTATCCTGCCTGAAGCAGTGTTCTACCAGCAATTCAAACATGCCCTTAATATATACTGTTGTAAGTGCTTGTCATAATTTTTTGTCTGAACAGAGCTTAAAAAGAATGTTTCCAAAGTCATGATGGAGATTTTTTTTTCACAAACCATTCACTACTTTAAAACCTTTTTTATGTATCAGAGAAAACAGCAAATGGAAAAGTCATATTTAAATAAATTGATAAATTGTGAACACCGTGAAGTCTTCCATTTATGTATATTTCTCATGGCCAGCATGCTTTGATTAAACTGTGGACCACAAAGAATAAAGTTAAATAATATATGCTTGGAATTTAAAGCAAGAACTTTTAAACACTACAGAATAGCAATGACTACTGTTGATATTTTCCCCAGAATCTGTTTCTCACGCTTGCCATGTAAAACCCTTAAGACTTCTGAGGTTCTTTATTGACACTTCAGTATCATCTGCTTAACAATCCATCCAGTCTCTCCTCAATAGACCTCCAAGGATTCAACTTACTTTTTTTTTAAATGGATCTATGAAAGTATTATGCTGTCTTTTAAGCAAGTATCTATAACACAGTCTGAAATTATTTCCATAAAAATAAGAAAAAAATAGCTGAAGGTCCTAAATATCTTCCTACATATAGAAATAATTCTTGTATCTAAAGAAATTAGCTCTACCTCAGCTGATCCAACAAGTGCATCATAATAACAATCCAAGATGTCAGAACAGTCCTATTGTTTAGGGTACCTGAAGTTTCTGAACCACCTCAAAACCAGTTTAAAAATACGGAATTCATAAAGCTTCCTGTAAATGTCAGACTTAGAACTGTCTACACTTAGTGTAGCTGATATTGTGAATATGTTTGAATCATTCCATAAGTATTAAATCTGAAAGTATGTATGTAATCTTATCAGAAGAATGTACATGAATAACATTGCTCTAAGTTCTGCAACTAGTCAGAATTGTTTCCTGATTTTCTAAGGGGTTTTGTTTGCTTGTTTATTTTGATACATAATAACTTCTAAGGTTGTTTTTATATTAAAAGAATAACAAGAACTAAAATGCAATATAATACTGTTTACGCAAGAACACACAAGTTACTAACCTAAACAAAATCATCAGCAACAAAAAAAATCAATGAAAATTTCCCTTGCATTTGTAGTTGATTGGTAATGAACAATTTAGCTTCATAACTACAATGTACAAATAATCTATTTGATTTACTATTCAATTTCAATGATGCAGCTAGGCATAAAATCTTCTTTGGAATATTGATGTTAGAATGAATGAAGGTGAGGTAAAAAGATTGGCAAAATTTCTTCCTGTTTCTAAAAGTGTTGTTAGTCTCTGATAGTGCTTTTGGATTTGCAAAACCAAATTAAATATATGCATACACATTATTTCAGGGTGTTTGCATAATATAATAAATTGCTATATATATCCCTGGAGACAACAAAAATTGCAAACTGACAAAACAAAGAACACAACACTAACATCACACATAAAAGTTCTTATTCTGGAAGGTTGTAAAAGAGTCTGAGCAACTCTTTAAATGCAGTTATACCTTTTCAAAAGTATCCATCATGAGGAAATACTGACCAGTGATTCAATGACACAGAAGGGAAAAGCATCAAAAATTCATTAATCTAAACCTAATTGATTTTGTTTTCAAGTTCTTGTTTGATAAGCATAAGAAATGGAGATCCTTTGAGAGACAAAAAACATTCATTTTCAAATATATGAGGTTTTGGCATTTAAGCATAATGACTTTTAAAAAACAGATAATGTACCTTTATATCTAAGTGATGTTGCCACTGAAATCATGAGACCACAGTTCATTGATTTTAGAACATAACCCTGAGTTACAAAACCTGATGATTCTAAAAGCAGAATGAACTAATAAGTTAGTCTGTTTGATTCTGCATAATCCCATACTTGATGTTACTGCTCCTTTGGGAAGTGGTGTTTCCATCACAGAAGTCAGTAGTAGAAATAGTATTTAGAGGGGCCTACAAAATATTGACATTTCTTCCAGAAACTCCATATAAAATGTCTCAAGCTATAAAGCCATTTTGTTTGTCAGAATAAGTGCATGCATACATCTCCATGTCCACAGTCTTTTTGATAGGACCACTTTCCCCCAATATGAAAAAACACAGTATTTAGAAAATTTGTAAGTATTTTAAGATTTTCTCTGGAGTGAGTGGTTCTGAATCAGGCATCAGCCATTGTGGTGTGGAAACACATTCTCCCTGATGATTTTTCAGGTTAACAAGGTAAGTAATATACTCTGTACCATTATTGCAGTTACTTTTCTTCCTTTTTTTGCATGATGCGAAACCAAAAATCTGGACTAAAGCAGAAGACATTCATTAACCTGCACAATAAGTTCAATGCATCAGCTAAAATGACTATTTACAGCTTTCACCTACACTGTCATTTCAAATGGTATCAGAATGAACTTAATTTCAAGAGCAAAGATGCATATAATGAAAGATTTCCTTTTGTTAGAAGTGATCATTAGTAATATGTAGGGACCTTCATATCATTTAACATCCTCCTATTTATAATTTTGCCTGTATATATCTTTTGAGTTATGAAGCAATTAGTTTCCATTGTATCAGTTGTAATGATTCAAAACTATTAAGCTCTTGGCTCAGTCAGCGATACAACATCACAAATTCAAATTTTTGCAAATACAGTAGTGCTCAAATACATAAGGTAATCCATGCCTAAGATACCTGTACCATAATGCCCAGAATCCTAAAACTGTAGTTATTAATGTTTTCATGTTCATATGTTTTTACTAGGTAAGTAACTGATAGAGGAATGATTATTATAAAAGCGTGATATCAGGACTATAGATGCAGTACTGCCCCAAACTACCATTCCCATCTGAGGTGGTGATATTTAGTAATCTGAATAATATTGTAAGTCTTTTAAACTCAGGAAGTTAAATTTCATAAATTATTTGCACACAGAAATAAATAAAAAACAGTACTTCAGTAATTTATCCAATTTCAACAGATGCATGTAGTCTCTATCAAACAGTGACACACACCTCTGAAGATCCTATTGACTGTAATTCTTTGAGTGACATAATCTAATTGGTCTGATAAGGAAAGCAGATACCTGGAATCATAGTTCAAATTCCAACACAGTCTGTATATTGACTTTGTGCAGGAGCTCAGGACTTCTGAACAACGAATCAATATGATTTCGAAGAAGCTATTTATTGTTTACAAAACACTCTTATTATACCTTTTACAACTGCTGTACATGCGATCACGCATTACATGATTGGTCCCTCTAGCTTGTCCACGCGCTTTGCATTCACTTTTCCGAAAATATAATTTGTACTAGTTTAGTGCAGCACAGTCTTTCTTTATCTATTTCTTGATGTCTTGGTATTCTGTTTTTCAGCTTTTCCTTTCCCAATTTACCGCAGCTTACATTTCAGTGATCTTGATGAATTCTTGAGGGCTCTGATAAGCATAACTACAGGTGGTTTTGGCTGGGGCACACTGTCAGTGTTCAAATGCATTACAACAACTTTGAAAATTCTATTTCTCTAACAGTGAAGCTGTTTGATACTGGAGTGCTATTGTGTCCCTCTTTCAAAATCTGCTGACTTTTGTTCTTGAGAGACTATGAATCTGAAGTAAGAGGAATCCTAATAAGAAGGGGAAAAGACTGTTTTTAATATCCTTGTGGGTTTCAGCATGAAACTTTTTAAAACATCTTAATGGAGGAAAACAAGATCCATTATGCATTAGGTGTCTATGTCTAGGTGCACATTAATGATGTACACGAGTGTTGATATGCCTGTTATTTTCACTAGACTGAAGTTTACATATATATTGCACCTATATAGTGAGCTAAAATAGAAATTCTTTTTCTAAGAATATTTTTTGCATGCAGAGTGTTATTATATTTCCTTGTAACTAAGCAACATTTTTTTACAAACCATAGATAAAACACGTTAAAGAAACTAATTTTTTGGTGTCTTTAAGGGAAACATCTGATTCTTCAATTTAGTAATTTTTTAACATTATAATTTAACATTATGAGTGAATACAGGCTGGAGAAAGAGTGGCTGGAAAGTGGTCCAGTGGAAAAGGACCTAGAGGTGCTGATTGGTACCTGGCTGAACATGAGCCAGCTGTGCCCAGGTGGCCAAGAAGGCCAATGACATCCTGGACTGTGTCAGCGATAGCGACCAGCAGGGCCAGGGCAGTCATTCTTCCCCTGTACCAGGCACTGGGGAGGCCAGACCTCGAGTGCTGTGTCTGGTTCTGGGCCCCTCTGTGGAGGCTGGTGGGTCTATGGAGAAGCACATGTACTTTGAGCAAGGGATTAAGAGAGTTCAATGGTGGGGCAGTCCCTGAGATCCTCCCCCAGGTTAGGGTGACAGCAAGGGCTTCCCCCAGGATGCTTTGTTTCATTATGTTAATGTACCCCAATTCTGCTATCCTGGTTTGCCCGTTGGCCCACCACCCCTTTTATATANGTGCCCAGGTGGCCAAGAAGGCCAATGACATCCTGGACTGTGTCAGCGATAGCGACCAGCAGGGCCAGGGCAGTCATTCTTCCCCTGTACCAGGCACTGGGGAGGCCAGACCTCGAGTGCTGTGTCTGGTTCTGGGCCCCTCTGTGGAGGCTGGTGGGTCTATGGAGAAGCACATGTACTTTGAGCAAGGGATTAAGAGAGTTCAATGGTGGGGCAGTCCCTGAGATCCTCCCCCAGGTTAGGGTGACAGCAAGGGCTTCCCCCAGGATGCTTTGTTTCATTATGTTAATGTACCCCAATTCTGCTATCCTGGTTTGCCCGTTGGCCCACCACCCCTTTTATATATTATATGCCCCTACTCCAGAAGGTTCTCCCTTCCCTGTTCCCCCATTGGCCCTTGCCCCATCACCACTCCCTCAGGATCTCCCTATTGGCTCCCATACCCTAGCCCCACCTGTGTACCACCCTTGTGCCCTCAGATCACTGGCCCCCTGATGCTCTCCCTGCCCCTTATTTAAAACTGGACCCTCCCATGTTCTCTTGTCTTCACCCCTGGAATGACAGGATTCATTCTGTGTGTGGCTGGAATAAACCTCTCCCGTGGAACCCCATACGAAGACCCTTCCTGCCTCTTTGCCTCGACGCATTTCAAAAAGCTATCCGGTGTGTGTGGGAATGTGTGTGTGAGTGTGTTGGACCTGCCAAGCGGCTTCATACTGGAGATGCTTCTAGAAGATTGTGGCACCCACCATCCACCTGCCGCAACACCCCTCAATTCAGGAAGAACACTGAGGAGCTGGAGCATGTCCGGAGAAGGGCAATGGAGCTGGTGAAGGGTCTGGAGCAGACGTCCCCTGAGGAGTGGCTGAGGCAGCTAGGGTTGATTAGCCTGGAGAAAAGGAGGCTCAGGAGAAACCTTTCCACTCCCTAAAAATACCTGAAAGGAGGTTGTAGCCAAGTGGGGGTTGGTCTTTTCTCACAGGTAATATGTGACAGGAAGACAGAATATAGTCTTAAGCTGCACCAAGGGAGATTTAGTTTGGGCATTAGGAAGAAATTCTTCACAGAAAGGGTGATTAGACATTATAATGGACTTNGACCTGCCAAGCGGCTTCATACTGGAGATGCTTCTAGAAGATTGTGGCACCCACCATCCACCTGCCGCAACACCCCTCAATTCAGGAAGAACACTGAGGAGCTGGAGCATGTCCGGAGAAGGGCAATGGAGCTGGTGAAGGGTCTGGAGCAGACGTCCCCTGAGGAGTGGCTGAGGCAGCTAGGGTTGATTAGCCTGGAGAAAAGGAGGCTCAGGAGAAACCTTTCCACTCCCTAAAAATACCTGAAAGGAGGTTGTAGCCAAGTGGGGGTTGGTCTTTTCTCACAGGTAATATGTGACAGGAAGACAGAATATAGTCTTAAGCTGCACCAAGGGAGATTTAGTTTGGGCATTAGGAAGAAATTCTTCACAGAAAGGGTGATTAGACATTATAATGGACTTTCCAGAGAGGTGGTAGAGTCACCATCCCTGGAAGTGTTTAAGGAAAGACTGGACATAGCACTTAGTACCATAGTCTAGTTGACATAGTGGTGTTTGGTCATAGGCTGATCTCAGAGGCCTTTTCCAACCTAATTTATTCTGTGCTTCTGTAAAAAGAGAATGCCTGCCAGAAATTTACTTATGTAGATATTGCTGTAGAACATATCAGTGAAACAAAGTCTGAAAAGTAGAAGCTTACAAGGTGAGAAATATTTTAGAATAAAATATAAATATTTTCTCAGCTGCAAGAGTGTAAATCCTAGAAGACAGCTATAAAGATAGAATAGGAGATACAATTTAATTTCTCTTAAAAGTGATAGTCTGGTAATACAAAGAAGACAGTGCTCTGTAAGGATAAAATATACTAATAGTAAGAAATCCATGACACATCTGGTGAAATTTGGAGAACTTTATTATTCCATGTCTTTGTGAAATATCTATTAATAAAAAAAAAACCCAAAAAAACCCAAAAACCCACAACATTAAATACTGTGCATGTGTTAAACTATGGCAGCAAAATGATTCCTAAGAGTGATACAATGTGAACTGAAATCACACATCAGGAATCAACTGGCAGAATAACAAGGGGCAGTTTGTGCCAAGGAGATTCGAGCAGATGTTTATTCTATGAAAACTAGCTGAGAAACTACTTGAGCATAAAGATAAGGGAACTACATAATAATTTTATTGATTTTTAAAAGGCATTTGGTAGAGTGTGGCAAAGGGATTATTCTGCATCTTGGAGCATTAGTCCTACAAATCTAAGAGCAATTACCCCTGACTTTAATAAGAATTCATAAAGCACAAAGTGCAAAGAAAGCTAACAACTCATTCTCTGACTTTCTGCTCAGGTATTTCTTTTCACCTCATTTAGTCAACTATATTTTGGGTGCATCTGGGTAGATAGCTTAAATAAAATTGCCAGGTCTGATCTCTGCTTTCTAGGTTGTATTACTAGAATAGCTCAAGCTTTTAGAGTCATGTCATCAAATCCTTGAAGAGAGTTTAAGGTTTAGATTTCAGATTAGGAAAAGGTCAGGAAATACTGTCTGGACAAAATGAAGTTAGGTAGAGAAAACAGTAAACTTGAAGCAGAAACAGATTAACTACTTCAGGTTAAAATGACTATGTCTAATAATTGTATAAGAAAACAAGAGTCTTGATTTAATTGACCCAGCAATAGGAGACAAAAATAGGGAGTCTGTAAGATACATCAAACCCACAATCTATAATGTAATAAAAAAGTTATGCTTGTCATGTGTTAGACCTTTGTATATCAATCATGGAGAGAAGGCATTTTAGTAGACTAAAAGCTAGATCCAAAATCATGTTTTGGGATATTAAACCCTATACACCTAAAGAAGTCAATGTGCTTGAACCTATTAGGATGATTAAAACGCAATTTTTTGTACACTTACCAGAGATTCAGAAAAAAAGCATTATATTTGTTTTCACAGTTCCTTGTATTCAAGAAATTAGTGTGAGCCAGTACTGCGGAAAAATATGAACATTTTATTCTACTGTGAGAATACATGCTACTTGGAATACCATTGTATACATATTTTGTATATTTATGAGAGTGTAGTTGGGGTTGTAGATACAGTCTGTTAATGATGGAGCTTTTCAGGTCCTCTGGTGTCCACAAGCATCATCCATCACTGTTCATTACTCCCTTCCAGGCTCAAACAGGAATTTATGCTTAATTAAATACAGGTTCACTAAAATACAGTCAGAGAGACATGAGAAATTATCTTATTTTTGAATTTTAACAGATATTTGGCTAACAAAAGACAGTCTATTACAAAAAATGCAAGCTAAATGCAAGGGAACAGGTGCAGCAGAGTGAGGTAAGTCTATAACCCAAACTGTTACAGTCTTCTGAAAATAGGACCTTATTTTTCAAATGGCAAACAGGCAAAATGAAAAGCATTACTTAAGGAATTAAATAATATTTTAACCAAAGAAAACAAAAAGTAAGACAAAAGCAAAAAGACCTTCTGAAATTTGCACCAAGATAAAATTAGGAGGAATTAATCTAGGAGAAAAAAATCCACAGACAAAACCAGAGAAATGGTCACAATTGGGAAGGATACTGGGAATCAGAAGAAAACAAAGAAAGGGGAAATGCACTAAGCAGCAACAAAAGCTGCACAGTACTTTTTAGGTCTGAAGATGGGGGCGGGGAGGGGACAGGGAGGAAAATAAGGAAAATATGCAAATTATAGTTTCAAGACAATCAAGATGTAGACACTAAACTAAACAAAATTATTGCTTCACTTTTCAGCAAGAAGAATCTTGTTAGCTGATTGGAATGTAGGATCGTTTTGGGTCCCTTCCAGCTCAGAATAGTCAGTGGAACTGTAAATTTGTGACTTTTATAAGGATAATTTAACATGACACCAGTAGTACACATGAATGAAGAAACACATCATCTGAACAAGCTTTGACACAAAGAATATTTACAAGAGCTAGAAGTCTGAAGATAAAATGAAAGAACACACACTGTAACAAGGATGTTCTTACTGTAGGATTCATTCCTGTTGAGGAGGCATAAGTATTTAAACTGAGAGTTGGGAAGAAAAGTGAGCATAAAGGGAAAGTGCATATATTTAAGATATAATAGGAAAAATTTCCTAAAGTAAAAGTAAGCTAAACTAAATTTTTGGATTTTGAATACTTTCAGGTTACCAGCCTCTAAATGCATGCCTATAAATATTACTGGTTTTTAGAAGCTAGAATGTTTTTAAAAAGGCACCATTTGGTTGTAGCCTAAAAGAGTAGTAAATGGCCCTTAGTTACCTTTCTTCCTAATGCTATGTCCCCAAGGTGAGAACCATCATTAGAGAAACCACCTCATTTTTATAATCAGAAATATTTCCTTACATGCAAAGTTGCTATTAGTATTTAGACTTTTTAATGATATTGCATATTGCTTATGTTTATATATCATGCAACTGACATCGTCAAACAATATTTACTAATAGAAAATTGTCTGAAAGAGAACCCAGAATTTCTTAATTGCATTTTTATCTTGTAGGCTTTCTCTGCAACTTTGTAATCTGTAAAGTGAATGCAACAATTCCTCCAGTGTAATATCTATGTACATTCCTTTTTCATTTGAGATTAGAGTGATATTATTAGTCCTATTTTTGCATTTATTTAACTTATTTGGTTGTTTCTGTTCAGGTATAGCAAGACAATATACAGTAATTGCACAACAGAAAGAAAGGGAACTGGAGATACAGTAAATTTCTGTTAAACTGAGTCATCTTGAAATATTCTAGAGAAAGAAACTTATGACTGTGTGATTAATGGTACAGTAAAGTAAGTTATAACAATGTATTTATAGTTTTACAGTTACTGGAAAGCTGAAAACTTTCTTGAGGTTGGAAAAGAAGGATTTATTGAGATTATGTGAGCCATTTTCTTGCATTTATTTTATTTCTTAACATATTTCTGTGTTTACAGCAAATGCAGAGAGTTTTAAAAGATATAAACCGATCCAGAAAGCATAGAATATGAAAAACAAGTTTAACAAGTTATATTTGGTTCTGTTTTTCTACTTTAAATAGAGACATTACATCTGTATTAAAATAACTATGAATATTGCTGTTTTCTTTTTAATTTACTTTCTTATAAACTAACTTCATTTGCCAGTAATGAAATGAAGAAAATTAAGGAAAATGCAAACAGTAATGATTTTCCACAATAGAAATTGGTGTGATGTAGAATAAATTAACCTCCTTGTACCACAAATGCCTTGCATGACAAAGAACAAAAAAAGAAGTGGTGTTGTCACCAGGTAACTGGGAAAAAAGGAAAAAAAATCAAATACATACACACACAAACACACAAATCCCACCAAGAGAGAACATTTTTAGTGTATATTTTCTCATAGGGAAGTCCTTTATCAAAACTGTATGAAAAATTTTCATGGACTTTGAAGATTTTTCATCATGTTTTTAGGCAAGAATTAAACCTGTTCTTGAGATATCTGACCAAATATCACAATCCTCAGAGAAAACAATTGTTTATACACATTTCTGACTAGGAAGACAAAGAGAGAGAGCGAGCATGCATCTTCTGAATAACTCAGCTGGAATACAAGTCTACTATTTTTTTTTTTTTTTCCAGGAACGTGTTACCTTTCTATCTACAATTACTGAGTAGTGAACAGTATAGCTACACCGATGGTTTAGAAAATAAGTAAAAATGAAATACCACAGGTTGTGCTTGCATAGCTTCATGATTCTTTTGTGGAGGCCATTTGTGGTTTTATCTGTGAAAAGCCTACTAAAAATTTCATGAATTATTCTGGATACTGAAGTAATATATGTCTACCTCAAAATTTCGAAAGTTTTCCATTTAAATTATCTTTGATTCTGGCATTATCACACCAGCTGGTAAGAAAAAAGATAGCAGAAATCAGATTACTAGATGCCTCCTCACAGGTTTAATCTTAATGACATCATATCACATCTGGATGCAGCACTGTGAGATGTTTTAACTTTTCAGTAGTTGAAAAAAACATGTACTTGTCAGTATCTCTGGAGGAATACATCAGTGTCATACAGCTTTTGTAAACTTAGCAAGCACAAATATGACAAGAAAGAAAAGATGCTGATTAATGGCATGAATCCATAGTGAAAAGCACCGTGACCTGTGCCAAACCACAATGTTAAAAATATTTCTCCCCTTTTTTTGTGTACCCTTTCCTTTTTAAAGGCTGTGAATTATATATTCAGATCAAATAGCAAACTATAGGTGTGCTATACAATTATCAATACTTATTTAATTAGTAGCTTGTTCACTAAATAAAAATTAACAGATTCTTGCATGACATAAAATATTATCTTATTTCAATTTGTCTTATTCAAGTGAACTGAAACCAAGAAAAGCAGTATCATGAACAGCAGAGATCCCCCTTTCAGGAGGGTGGAAAACATCATAAGAATATCAAACATGATGCAATGGAGAAGAAAGAAGACAAGTCTGTTTCAGCTCCAATCATTCTGGCAAAGGAGCTGTCAAATCTGATCACCTTGACCTCCATACTGAACATTATCAAGGACTACAGACATCAATGCTAACCATATGTCAACAGTAGCTCACAGCTAAAGTACTATTTTTAAATTTTTTTTGAAGACTGACAGCTTTGTATTTGTAGTGATAGTGATTCATAATACATAAAAATCAAACATTATCATGAAGTGTGTCGTTAATGAATGGAATTAGTAAAACATCACTTTAAAGACTGGCCTGTGTTACCAGTCTTCTAAACACTCTCATCACACTGATATTGAAATCATTGATATAGATAAATATTGATCTAGATATAGATGATATAGAGATAAAGAGATATAGACTTAACTGCAACACAATTACTTGTGGCATTCAAGTGTTGAAATACACGATTAAAAATTTGATCTATGAACCTAAATATTAACTCATCAGGGCAAAAAGACATCTTTTCATCAGAAATAATATTGTTACATAGTTTTCTGATTAATATTTAGAAGACTCTTTTGTCAAATATACAAACGTATTGAATTTTATAACAAAATAATTAGTATACAGCCAGTTTTGTTGCAACGTTCTCCAAGAAAAATAATCAGAAGAACATTCCTCAGGCTGATCAAATTAAAAATTCCCCATAAACATGCACATGAAAAGACAATAATCAGATACAATCTTCACTTTTATTCTTACAAAGAGTAAGCTTTTTCCTTTGAATGACTGTTAAATGAAGAGCATTAGATGAGAATGGAACAACATTCACTTTCATTGAGTTTGCAGATGGCATCAAGTGACACAGCACAGCTGATACTTTCTGCTACAGCTGTAAACCAGAGGGAACTGGACAAGATGGAGGAGAAATGGGCTTCCAGGAACCTCATGAAATTCATCAAGAACAAATGCCAGTTCTTGCTCTGGGCATGACATGATCTGGGACTACACTAGCTGGGGCAGAGAGGGCTTTAAGGGGATGTTGCCTTAGAGCAGGTTGGACATGAGCCAGCAGTCAGCCCCCGAAGCAAAAAGACCAAGAACAACTGGGGCTGTGTAGCATGGTCAGGAGGTGGAGAGACATGATTATTCCCCTCTCCTCACTGGTCATTAGGCTGTCAGTTTTGTGACCCTCTATTCAATAAAGATACTGATTAACTGGAGTATGTTCAGCAGGGAGCCAGTGAGCTGGTGGTGGGTGGAGCTGGTTCAACATGGAAAAGAGCTGAATTTGAGGGAATGTAACAGTAGCACACCTTGCTGAAAGAGAAATGAAGTCATCTCATCACAGTGGTGCATGGCAGGAGGACAAGATATAGTGACCATAAGTTTAAACAATAGACATCTTCCCTGTATATAGAAGCATTTTTCCTCATGAGGACAGTCAGGAACTGGAGAAGGTGGCTTCAGAAAGGTGGTGCAGTCTCCAGCCTTGGGAATTTTTGAGACCTGATTGAACAAAACCCTGGGCAACCTGGTCTTATCTCACAATTGACCTTCTTTGAGCAAGAGGTAGGAGTAGAGTTCTCCTGAGGTTCCTTCTAAGCTGAATGATCCTGGAATGTCATGTTTCTGTGTGTGACATCACATAACCACAGAGAAGCTGAAGACTGATTCTGTGATAAGAGAAAACAAAAATAAAAATCCAGAGAAACTGAAACCCAAATGACTTATAGGACTTTGATGGAATTTATTTTAATTCCATTCTATTAGAAGTGAGATTAGGTCAATGTCAATTACTATAGGAATAATGAAACCTCATATCCTCTATCTAAAAAATATCATTATGAATTTATAATAGGAATAGTTCTTTCTATCAATTATACAATTCTCTTTAGCAAAAAAAATGCAGAGAAGTGCTCTCTTAATTTTAAGCCCTTTATTTTGTAAACTTCTGGAGTGGCTCTTGCTGACATGACAACAGCAAATGAAATGTTATGAATTTTCCAACAATTCTGTTTAAGAAGGCATGTTGTGAGATGTTATCTTTTATTGTTCTACTGTCTTTTCTTGGTGTAAAGAGAAGTAAAAATGAGACATGTCTTTTTCATTTTATTTTATAATTCTCAGCATAAAAGCTAATTAAAACTGTAAAAAGAAACCGCACATATATGTGTATGTAAATACATATTTATATAAAATGTATACATCTAAAAATTCATCCTTATGGAAAACCACAGCAGTCAGGTGTCCTTAATATTTTGCATGGTTCTGTCTTTGAAGCTCTTTGCTCTTTGCAAAATGTATGTGTGTAAATACAAACATATGTATGCAGACATAAACAGTTTCATATCTCCACTTATTCAATATAATTATGGGAAAAAATAGCACCAAGTTAATGCAAATTAACAATCATTTCACCCTAATTCCACATCCTGTATTTAACAGTCGTAATGTGAAAATTTTTTGTTTCCTATCTCACAAAGTAAATTCCTTTCCTTTATTCACATGCCCATCATGCAATGATTATGAAAAAGTTACTAATATTTTATAAAACTCTAATAGGATTAGTCTTCATTCCTCAGTTGAGAGTTTAAGTGAATTGTAGAGAATTTACAGGAGAACCTACAGGTAAATAGATTTACCTGTTTTGATAAAATTCAATAATTTTGGAATCCAGATTACAGTTTAGTAAAAAAAGTAGTGGTGTTTGTTTGGTTTTTATCAATCCCTATTAATATTAATTGTATAACACTAATATGCAATTACTGGTAATCGTTACAGCAGAATTGCAATGTCTCTTTACTTTGTTAATTATATGTCTTTTAGGATACTTCATCTAAAGTATTGCAAATATTTACTAAACCCTATTATCAAAAATTTATTCAAAACTCTCAAAAGCAGACGAAGTGTTTGTTTCTCAAGGGAAAATGGAGAGCTGGAATAATATTTTTTCTATAAATGTCAAGTAAGGGTGAGAAAAATAAAAGGTAGTTGAAATGTTATACAACATACAGCATTTTTAAAAAGGGCTACCTATTCCATATGCTAATAAACTAAGCATAAAGTTAATTTATAAGCACTTTTTGTAAGCATGAAACAAAAATTAAAATTGAAATCATTGTATATCCAAGCATTGCTTTGAAAACTCAGTATTTATTAATTTGTTAAATAATAAAAATATTATTAAAAATAAATATTTAATTATTTCACCTTTATCAATTGAAATAATATTTTCAATTGAACATCTGAAATCATCACAGGTGTAACAAGTGACTTTCCTCTTATTGAAACCTTGCAGTACGTGAGATCTCCACTACTAATTTTCTTTCATTCTCATGACAGTCACGAGTTTCTCTGAAGTTCCAGTTTGGGATACAATTCACAGCAAAGAAAAAATCCCAGAGAGACACCTATAGCTACTTGACTTTAATTATATCCGCACTTGTAAGCAATGTGAACTAACATTCAATCTTGCTGTGCTTCTCTGACATTCTGATGTTATTGATATTTAAGAAATATAACGATCGATAGGATAATTTAGAGTGGATTGAACTATGGATAACATTTCCAAGTAATTCCGACACTGAGTTTGAAAAGAATAAATATTCTTTTCTTTTTTTTTTTTTTTTGATTGATCTAATTGTTTTAAACTAAATCTTTAGAGGATTTTTAGTAATGTTCTCAATATTTGCATTGGCATTAAGAAATGCAGTTGGTATCTGCACTGAATCTTTAAAAATGTTTATAAGTAGATTTCAGAGAACTCTGCCTGGGCATAATTTTTGGATTCAGAATTGTGCATTTTTGTGGTAGCTGTGAATGTCAAGTATGACAGCTGTCATGGAACTTCCAGACCATATAGGTGCAAAATATGCCATAATCAGGTTTGAAAGCCCAGTACAAGTGTTGGGAAAGTAGAATATTGCTTATGCCTTTCTGGCATCATTTAGAAAGCTTGTCAGATTTACTATTAACTAATTTGGGCTGAAATTCAGGTCAGTTCAACATATAAAACTCTCCTAACCCCTGTTTTCATATTTTATGAATATAAATTATGTCAACCTATGAAGGTATTAGGATTATTTGGAAAAAAATGTAACTAGCCAGGCATTTTACCCCATGGTAAGCTGTTATTAGCGTAGAGTTCTGGGCAACAAAACTCTTGCAATATGGCAAAGGTAATTGAGCTTTCAGTCTTTCTTTAAAAAAAAAAAAGCTAGAAAATGTTTTTTGATAGATTAACGACTCTATAGTTTTCATACATTCTGAAAACTTTTAGATAAAAGAAAACATTTTCCTCTATAAAAATCAGTTCCATATCATTCAAAGAATTATTTAATTTCTCACAGAAGCCAAAAAGAGATGCTGTCTCATGGTAGTATTCTCTAAAGGAGTCGATATGATGATGAGGTGAAGACCCTATCATCAGTGAAAGAAGATGTGTGCCACCTTTGAAGTAGATACTATATGCATATCTATACTATGATTACATTGTCTTCAGAAAGGTCACCTAATAAAGTCTAAGAAAGGACTAGGGATGATATCAACATCTGTTCATTCTTATCCCACTGTTTTAATCAAAGAATAAACCTTCCTATGGTAGTCAGTTGTTACAAAAACAATATATTGCTTAATTGAGAGCATACCTACTTAATTAATATTAAAAATAAGAAAGATATAAGGAACAATGCACTTCTATTTTGAACTTTCCTTACTTTCAAACCTTAGCATTGCTGCATTGTGCTTTCTAAATTTTTTTATTGACTGTTTTCAGGCTCAATATTAAGAAATATCTCAAAGGAGATGTAGAGAACTGTTTTCTTTACCATCTGTTCAAATACTTTTTCAAGTACAACATTTCTAGAATTGACCAAATACACTGAATATCCTTTCAGATGATGCCAAAACATCTTATTTTTAGTCAATCTTTGGAATGCAAAATATGTTAAAAAAGCAAAATTTAGATAATTATAACTGACTCTAGTTGCATCTAAGCAATGTTTTTTTACTTTTGAAAACAAAAATTGGTTAAAAAAAAGAGAAAAGGTTTATACTGTTGCTTTCTTAAAAACAATTGTCATTCAAATTTAAAAGAAAAATATATTTGTTAGCTAATTCTTACCTTCTGATACATTTCAGAGAGACTATGAGATTTACTGAAAAATAAAATGCTTGCTAACATACTTAAAACATAAAGTTAAGTTTTCAAAATTATTATGTTATTTTTTTGTCGTTTTGAATACATACAGAACTCCCTTAGTATGATAGACTCATTTGTTCACAAAAAAAAAACCCAAACAAAACAAAAACCTCAACTGCTTACTATGTGCTTCCAGAGAATGACCTTCAATTTTAGAAATTTAGTAGAAATTTCACATTGAGAGAAATAATTGACAGTCTTCTGGAAACCTCAATAGCTATAAAAACTGAAATACCAGAACATCACATCAGCCCTGTCTAGAGCAAGGCAGACTCTATCACCGAATGCATTTTGCACATGTAAATTAATTTTGTTTCCATATGTCGTAATTTTTCATAGCAATACAACTCGTGTGGACAATTCTAGAAGTCAAATACATTGTCTATATTATGTACTACTTTTAAGAGTTGCACCTAAGATCTTTCTGTTCTTCCTTCCTCATTCTTCTTCCTTTCTTAGCCAACATCACCACAGTTACTAAATTTGCTTTGGAGTAATAGCCCACAGAACATAATTCCTACAAAGACTCTGATGGTTTCTATCTCAATAAAATGGTTTTCAAAATACTTACACATAAAAAGGATCCCTGTTCAGCACTTAGTGTCTTAGCACATTAATCACAGCTTTTACCATAAGGGTTATTGCTATAATTTATACCTTGTTTCAGCAAGATAAAAAAAAAAATTAAAAAATAATAATAAAAAAATGTTACCAGTAATCCTCACCTTAGTCTGTCTACAGAATGTCATGATTGCAAAGGGGGTTAATGGATCTATCCTTTATATGAGACAGAGGATATAGCCTTCCATTAAATTCTCATATTTTCCAGGTTCTTCTTTGTCATCCATTTTTGAAATTTAGAAAATCTCCTTCAGTAAAAGATCCCAAATCATACCTGTCTAGAGCAATTTAGCATCATTTGGAAAATATTTGAATATCAGGTGATTACACTGCTTTTCACTGAAATAAAAATGTATCTTCTTCCAAAGTCTACTGAAGATTTTCTGTTTATAAGAGAAAAATGTAGTCCTGTAAGAGCCTGTAGATTGTGGTTGGCAAATTTGCCTCCAAAACTAATGTTCTTTGGATTCAAAGCAGGAATCTGAAGCACATCAACAATGACTACCATGAGAAAATAGTTTCTTTGGATTGTCCAAGATTTTACACCTGATATAAATAACTAACTCTGAATTTAAATAGAATATCTGAGCAGAACAAATTTATCAGATGGATACAGACACATCTAGAATGCACAACTATCTTTCTTTCTGCTTTGGTGAACTCCTGGATCTTTCCCATTCTTTGTTGTCTTCCTACAAACGGAAATGTGAAAGATTTCATTCAAATACAGAAAGAGCAATATTAGAATAAAATATAATCAATCAATCAATAACATAAAATTAAAGCACAAAAATTAAACTAAATTTAAAAAAAAATAAAAGGAAATATTGTCTTCTAAAGAGTCCATATTAGCCCTTCTTCTATCCATGCTCCTAAGCAGTTCAAGGAAGTATCATTTACATAAACTAAGAGTAATTTTCTTATTTAACTGTTTTGTTCAATTACTCACTCTGACTGTGTTTTTAATGTAGACTCATTGAAGAATTTTCCAAGAGAAAACTAATGCAAATTAAGATACTGAACTATAGTTCACCAACAAAACTAAAGAAAAAAAAAAAAAGAAAATTATGCTATTTAAAAGCAAAGACAGATTGCTCTCTTTGACACCACATTTTCTGGGTCTGTCACAGCACTTAATGGGACCTCTGGCAGAAATTCAATAGATATCAGCATACACATGAGGGTATAGCCATCAGGATAGACACCAAGTTTCACTTTTGATGTGACTTACTCTGGTTCTGCAGAAGTATCTGTCATTATCTAATAGTAATATTTAGATAGTGACTGTTCATCAGCAAACTTGGAAAAGAAGGTAACAAAATTTGTTTTATAATATTTAAAATAAGTATGTACATACAAGTCAATCACTTGGAAAATTCTGAATTGGCTTTAAACTTCAATATTTTATTGTGAAAAATTAACATTAAATTAACACATAGGAGTTATTCCAAAAACATGAATTTCATTATTATCCAATTAAGTAAATGTAGCGACAAAACCATATTGTCTCCAGTATATTTATACAGTAGGAAATGTAGCAGCGTTGCACATCAAGAGTTTCTAGATTTTGTGGAAAAACACAATTTTCATTTTGTTTGAATAGAAATAAAAGCTGTACTAAGATTAAATTAGAAAAGAATATAATAGAATATTATATTTACAAATAGCGTAAAAAACATCTTTCCACTTAATGGAATGAATGGACTACACAATCAGTCTTGGACTTTCTGAAAAGTTGTAATCAAAGATTACACAGCAACAAATAAAGGCCAGATCTTCTCTGAATAAAATACACAAATATAAATTAACAGTAATAACTTGGTTTGTGACTCTTTCTGATTTATGTTAAGCAGGTAATTCCAGCTGAAGGCTAGAACAGACATCTGGTCCATCTGATTTAAAATGTCTGCACTCATCAGAATAAACAGAGTATTTAGAAAATGCATTCTTGAAAGCAAAGCAGTGCATCTAAATCTCTCTTATGCAAAGGAAGAGCAGAATGTCATGTCCCTTGCATAGGTTTCTTCTAAGTGTAATGAGGAAGCAATGGGTCACACCACCAATGAGGCATCCTTTGTGCAATGTGTGAATCCAGAAACGAGAAAAATCCAGAGGTACCTGAAAGAGAGCCTTCATATTTTCTGATATTTCAAAATAATGTAATCACATAGAAAACACTGCAATAAACTAGAATGGCATATAGGATTTATTAATAGTTTCAGAGCAACCTCAAGATCTTCATGAACACACTGTTGTACCTGGAGTTGCTTCCACTTCAAAGGGAATATCAGAAGACCTGTAATTTGCTGGGAAATTATTTTCAGGAAAAAGAATTTAAAATTGCCCTACTCATTTTTAAAGAATTGAAGGAAAGTGTATGATTGAATTGTTATTTTTCAAATCTAATTTTATCAGTTCTTTTGTGATTGAATTCTATCCACTTATGACACTAAATGATCAGAATTAGAAACAGAATATCTGCAAAAGACACACAAGGGTAATGAAAATATCCTTATAATTATTAATACAAAAATTTATTTTTATCCAGTCATGTTACACCACTGTACAGTGCTCCCTCTTGGCAGTTGCATTTTAGGTTATCCATTTCACATTTAACATATATAATGTTGCAAGTAGTGAGTATGTTGACTTTGCTATTTTTTGCCATTTTAGTGAGAAAACACATGTCCATTCTAAAAGAGGTCAATATTTTAAAAACAATGCCATTTCTCTCCTTTGACTTTTTCCTTTAGGTCCTCTTATGCCATGCTACATGTCCACAGCCCAAACTTATTTAGACTTCAACATATTTGAAAAGCAGTACTCGAGTCTGTGTGTGTCCTCAGTATAACTCAAATTACTTGAAGGTAAGACACACAGAAATTGTTTCTCTAGGGAAATGAGTATTTTGAAAAGTATCACCACTGTTTGTTTTCCTCACTGGTATTAACAATTACTGGTCACTTAGACCTACTTGTAAATATACATAATCCTCATTCTTGAACTATCACTGAAGATTATTGATAAATATCAGAAAAGTTTGCAATCACCTTGTTAGTTTCCAAGAAATTTTACTTCCACAAGAATAAGACAATTTACCCTAAAAGCCAGAAAACACACTTCAATAAAGAATATATTTTTCCTTTTCCTAGCTTAGTTTATGTAGTGGTTCTTTAGTTCTCAGTACCTTGGATGACGTGTAGCCAGCCGTGCTATTGTGAGGAGAGTTTTATTCCTAATTTGCCTTTTGAGCAAACTACCTTAGTAGCAGCTTAGAAATGAACCCAACAGACATCTACTTGTTATTTATTCAAAGTGAAGCCAAAGAAGATGCTGGGAGAACTGTTTTACATCAGAGTTGATAGCTCCCTAATTAGACTAGACAAGAAATAAAGCTCATTAACTGAATCAGGGATAATCAGGGTTTGCATTCCTGGGTAGTGTACTAACATTACAAGGAGAAATGCTCTATCTCTTGCATTAGCCAGGTACTCCATTTACAAACTGAGAACAGCAATTTTCTTGGGGCTTTTACAAGCAGACTTGTTTTTCTGAAACTTGTATTTTTCAACTAACTTAAATCTTCAGCTTTAACCTGCAGCTGACATTATTTTTAGCTCAAAACTAGCACTGAAAATTTGCTGAGTGCCTCATAATGTCCTAAAATGCACTGCAGATGGGCTAAAACTCACGTTTTTTAATAATGCCAGACAATCATTCAGGCATAACAGGAACTATTCTCAATGCTGAACCCTTTCTCTCAGCTTAGCTTAATATATACTGAGAAAAAGTAGGAATGTAGTCTATGGGATCATCTATCCTTAAGATTAGTTTTGCTCAATATCAAATAGGATAAGCTTATGGGCAGGCTCATTAATTCCTTACAGGAATTAATTAAGACTACATCATTGTTATCATAACCCTATTTTCTCCTATTGATTGTCTTCTTGTGTTCAATAATCTATTTAGAAATGCAATGTTGCAATACTTTACCACAGAGTAAAAACTTAGTCACCCTATAAGATTTCAGGAACCTGGCACAGTGAGAGTAATGTATGATTAACAAACTGTTATACCAATGCAGGTTACTGTGATTATTTTTTCCCAGAAAAGAGTTCAAAGCAAAATAATGATTTTTATTATCTTTTGCTAGTTTTAGCTAGAACTTTGACCTTTCTAATTTTGTTACTCAGTGCTCGAGCAGTTTTCATACCACATTTTCTTGCCTATTCACCCCATTTCTTTTAAAAGTCCTTCATTTTTTGCATTTTAAATCATCAGAAAGCTACTTGTTTAGGCTTTTTTCATCAATACTTGGCAGGGTATTCTGCCTAGCAATTCCCTGAATAAACTAAAAGTCTGTTCTACGCAAGTTCAGAGTCCTTATTCTCCAGATTACCTTCACAGTCTCCTTGTGGATCTTGAACCCTGTCATCTGCCAGTTGTTGTAGCTCAGCCATTTGTGGCCACATTTACAGTCATTTCATCCCTATTTGTGAGCAGAGTCAAACTGACAATTTTCCCTGGTCAACCTCTGTAGTATTTATATTAAGAATCATCACCAATGGTATCTAGAGCACTATAGCTTCATTGCAGTTAACCTCACAGGAAAAGTACATGCCAACAAAATATTCCATGAAAATTAATTCCTTTGAGTGTAGGCCCCTTGTTACTTATTTCTAGAAAGTCTCATGTACTACCTCCTCCTACATCCTCCTGCTCAGGTGATCTGCTATGACCTCCCAAGTGTTTTTGCCCCTTCTGATTATGATTTGGAGACGTTCAAAAGACCATATCTCTGACTTCATATTTAATTCTGCATAGTGAGGGAGTGTTGAGATCTATTCTCTTTGTCTTTCTTATCGTGCTGCTTTAGGCTCTGATAGAGTTAATTTTCTTCACAGTAGCTAGCATGGGGCTGTGTCTTGCATTTGTGCAGAAAACAGTGCTGGTAACACAGGGATGCTTTTGTTATTGCTGATCTGTGCTGACACAGTCAAGCCTTTTCTGCTCTACACCCCACTTCAATACACCAGAGAGGAGGCTGGGGGTACACAAGGAGCTGGAAGGGGGCACAGCTTGGGATATCTGACCGAAGGGATATCCCATACAGTATGGGGCTGTGCTCAGCCTGTAAAGCTGGGGAGAGAAGAAGGAAATGGGTGTCATTTGTAGGGATGGTGTTTACCTTCCAAAGTACCCTTTCACACATGACAGAGCATTGCTTTCCTGAAAATGGCTGAGCATCTTCTTGACAGTGTGAAGTAGTGAATGAATTCTTTGTTTTGCCTTGCTTGCACACATGGCTTTTATCACAAACCACAAGCTTACTACTATTTACTCTTTTTATTCTCTCCCTAGTCCTACCCAAGTGTCACATCACTCCTACAACCATGCCAGGGATATTTCCAAGGCAGGCTTCAGCAACAGCAGCACCAACTCCTTCATCATCAGTCTCTGCCTTCAGCCTCTTAAAACACAAACCTTTTATACCACACAGCACGTGCTCCTCCCCACACCATGATTGGTTAGCTTTGCTGCCCCACCCTGGGTCACAGCTGAAGCTCATTCGGGTAGAGGCCGCACAGCTGAAATCCATCTGTGCCAACGTTATGTTTTCTCACACCTGAGAAGTGTGAGCAAGTGGCCAAATGGGACTTAGTTCTTGGGTGGGTTGAACCACAACATGTATTTAAATATCCCTGCTCCAAATACTTGTGTTGTCCCTCTAAGTCTTCATGACATCAATCATATCATACCCTGCAGTCATGATTAGGGTCTTCATTCTAAACAAAGTACTATAATGAAAAAATAAAAAAAAGTTATTTGTGATATTAGATGCAAAGTCAAGCATTTGTATACATCTGCCTTTTGTTTTATCTTGATCAGGAGGCATGATGAAAACATTACTGGGGCCTCTGTACCCCTACTCTCACCCACAAAGTCCCTGACACATTTATGGTCATGTCAGGACTTTCTTTGGCTGCATCATTTGATGCTGCATGGTTGAGACGCAAGGTAGAGTAGTCAGAAGCATATGAAAGTCAAAGTCTTTATGCAATGCTACATGTCCTATGAGATACCTTGCAGCTTCAAGCAGTGCTAGACATATCAGGCAAATGAATGCTTTTGTCCCAGGCAAGAGGTAGTCAGCAATCACTAGCACCTTTCACTTCCTTTTCTATGGACTGATCCTAACTTAAAGTCTGACCCAGAATCCTCATGTCTGAATTTATTTTTTGTGCCTTCTTGTCAAGACCATGGGTTTAAACACTAGTAGGGGGAGATGAAGCCTTGCTTTTACTGCCACAAATCCCAAGCTTCTAGCTTCCATTCACAGGGCAGTCCATGTCTTTTCCTTTCCAGTTCAAGAGACCATACTGAAGTTCATGTCTGTGGTCTAGACTTCTGCCAGTTCAGAGCCTTTGTGAATGTTCTTTTTTTTCTTGTTTATCATTCCTGATGCAAAGAAGGCTGTTCCCTTTCTCATATATCTCCCTCACCTTCCACTATGCCATATCTACCAGATCATACCTTCCTGAGGATGAAACACTCTCACCATATCAATCTTCAACATGGAGTATGAAGCTCTTCCTGCATTCTGATATCTAGATGGTGGAATCCATCCTCAGGAGTTACATCTAGACAGAGAGTGCTGCAATACTAAAACAGGTGATTGCAACAGTTGAGGCAGAAAAGATCATCCTGTGGTGTGTTTTCTCGTTTAGCATTTTCTTACAAACAAGCACCTCTGGGCTTCCAGTATGCTGTTTGAAAACTACCAAGTGCTTTGCTCCTATTTTACAGCCCATTCAGAATGCTTCTCATTCTCTCCAGGCACCAGATAATTTAGGAAGTCAAATACAAGTCTCCTCACCTTCAAACAAGTCAGGACCTCATGCTATCTATGAGATTCTGGTCGTGGCTCACTTATCCTATGAATAAGGATTTCTGTACACGATTTGCTCCCATGCCATGCCTTTTTCCCACCAATTCTCACAAATGCATATAAACACAGTCCTCTAGCTTATTTTTCAGTGCCTTACAGAAGAAAAAAATTGTTAATATTCAAGCTTCCCTTCAGATCTGAACAAATGCAGTATTTAAAAAACTGTGTAAATACTATATATGAAATGTAAAATTACATGTAAAATTAGTAATTTTCAAGATATAATATTGTATGCTTTTATTGGCTGTGAGAATAGGCTCTGGACATGAGCAGATTAAAAACTGTTGAAAATTAAAAGGACAATCACTGTTAAAAAATACCAAAGAGAATATATCCTGCATGCAGCTATTGAAACTCTTGCAGAACTACAGAATATTTTAAGCATATTTTGAAGATCTGAACCATTATCTTAAAAGGTGAGATTCCCTGCTCCACTGCAGCTGCAAAAATGTGTTACCTCACACCAAAGGATTAGTTTTTGTCCCAGCATATTATATAATAAAAAACCCTCAAAGAGTTATTTCCTGGATCAATGTCTTTCTGGTACATCCAGGTACATAGCTTCATATTTTTGTTATGAAAAAAAAAAAGAAATGGAGAAAAATATGAAACATTTTCACCAGGTAAGTGCAGATAAGGTTAGCATCATATATCCAAATATCAGCTGAGAGTCCCTCAATAGTCTGAATTATTTTCTAAAACTAGATGTATTCTTTAGACTTTATCTTTTTTGTCTTTGTGTGATTCCTAGAACCATTGGTTATATTTGTTATTCATAACAAAAGCTCATTAATGAAGGACAATTGCTTTCAAATTTAAGAATGAACAACAATAAAGAAAATAACTATTAATTAACATGTTCACTCATCAATTTTCACATTTTATTTGTACTATGAGTACATACTAATCTGTACTTTCAGTGTTATTCATTAGATTTAGGATTGCAGACTTTTTTTCTCAAATTGCCCAGAAAAGAGAATTCTATATTAAAACCATGGTTTGGGTTTTGTGGTCTTCTTTTGGTTTGGGATTTTGTTTGTTTGTTTGGGGTTTTTTTGTTTGTTTTTAGGGTTTTTGGTGGTTTGGTTTGGTTTTTTGTTTCTTTGGTTTTTAATATGCTGACAATGAATACTTTGTTTTTCAGCTAGTGAACCTTTTGTCCCAAATTACTTTCTGGATGTGTATATACTCTATTTTTATTTTTAAGCTCATTCATTTTTTTCTCTTTTATGTATCTTCCTTTTTGAATAATTCTTTAAATATTTTTTCTCATCCCAATTTTGATGAACTAAGTGATGTCTGTTTTCTAATTTTAGTCTCCCTTAGTGTCCTTGCTTTTTATTTGAGTCTGTCAAGTGACTTTTCAGCAACTCTTAGAGTGCATTTCAATCAGTGTGTTTTGAATAACCTCCCCACCCTTACTTGACTTTTTTTTCTAATTCCAAGTTTGGAGTGAAAATTTACTGTCTTTAAGCTACAAACACTGCCTTTTTCTCTCAGGCCATTTTCATTAGTTCGGTCAGCATAGCAATAGCATAGGTCAGCTGTTCTTTGCCTGGAAACGCTCCTTTATGGGTTGATCTTTTGGTTCATCTGCTCTGAACAAGTATTAGAATGATATGTCAATTATCTGGAGCTAAATACATCTTAGAAATGGATTCAAACAAAAGGTTGAAAAAACCCAACTTTTTATCTACTAATTCAATTACAAATTTAAATACTTTAAATTATTTCAATATTATTTCTATCTTCTGAATATATACCCTATCAAAATTCTAGCATTAGCTGAGTCCTAATTATGGAAGTATATACTTAATTAATACACACAAAAAAAATAATGCAATGAGTGTGGGGGTATAAGTATGTCTATGTGCATATTTTAGGATAGGATATGCATAAGGAAGGTGATTTGTCTGCTGAGGATTAGAAGTTACATTATTAATTTCCCTGTGGCTTTTGTGGGATTTTGTTTTTATAGTACTACAAACATTTTCTTTCTGATTCAATAATTATAATCATTATTTAATTTTTTACCTTATTAGTTCAAGTTTTATCTTTCCTACGTAAACCTAGTGAGGACTGGGGACTCATTATATCTGAATGTAAAACACAAAGAAACAAAACAGAAGAAATCTTATGTGGAAAATGGCTTAAAGAAATGTAAGATCTCAAGTTTCATTTGCACCGGTTTCTTAATATTAACTCAAAAACTAATTAAATAATTTTAAAAAACAAACAAACAAGCAAATAAAAGACTTGAAGTCTCTTGAAGGCTGTTTTATTGTAAGAGAATCAGCTCTCACATGTGATCTATGCAACACACCAAACAAACATATACAAAACTTGAAAATCAAAATAAACAAGAACTCTTATTATAGCTTAACTCTAAGTCAAACTTTAAACTCAATCACGTTTTAGATAAAGTTATCATCCTGGCTTTTAGAGAGGATTTCTATATTAAATGTAAAGAGTGCAGACTATTTTTTTTGTGTGTGAAACAAAAGAGTCTGTCACTGAGATTCTTTATAAATAATATAGATGACCACAGCCTCTTCTAGTGAGAGAGAGCATTTCTTGAATATGTTCAAATAAGAGCCAAGTTGTTGAACATGGACTTTAGAAATATTTTGTATGTACACATGTTCAATTAGCATGAAATATTAAAGCATGCCTGTACTGGTTTTATCATTCAAGGACAATAGACAATATTTCATTGCCTAAGTAAAACAGATTTAATTGCTAAACAAGGTTTCAAGAAATCAAACTTCATTTTAATCACAAACAAGCTGCAAGGCAATTTTCAATTACAGCAAGCTTTTTATTTTTATCCAGCTGTGTATCCCTGCTGATTCTTGAAATTACATGTAAATTGTCCCAGATTTTGAAGTGCTACACCTACTGAGGTTTTTATTTTGTCAGCTGATGAAGTATCTGTGATTAGAAACTCACTAAATTGGCATTTTTAAGACTCATTACTCCACCCTGTATATTTTTGGACTGGATGATTGAATATGAAGAAGGTTTTCTTGTCCCAAGGGACATCATTCTTCCTAATTAGGCTGTTGGTAGTGCAAATTGCTCACCTATCCTTCAACAACTTCAAAAGGTAATATAAAGAAACTAAGCTTTAGAGAAGATTCTATGGGGTATTGAAGAATCAGGTCAATAACTCTTGTCTTAAAAAAGTTTTAGATTAAATTCACCCTGGACCAACTTGCATAATGATGCTTCCTTTAAACTTTTACCATTATTCTATTAACTGTTCAGACCTTAGACTTAGAGATACACACCTGTCTGTATTATATTTAACTCAGTGATTCATATTAGTGAGCTATGTATTTTAGTGTGAAGAGTCTCTATTTGAACTCACACAGTTGTCTCTTTTCCTACTATCATCATGCATGACATTAACAGAAAAAGAGAAGGTCCATTTTTATTCATAGCTAATGTGTATATTCAAATACAAGAGAAATGTTTTTCAAATGGCATATTTTCTAAATATGTTGTGATAGAGTAAGAGTTTTTATAGTAAAATATTAAAGAGTATTAAAATAGGCTTGTAAGTTGCATCTGTTCAGCAAGAGTTCTGCACCTTTGACAGGTACAGCACAGCAGTCTCAGACACCGACAGTCTGTATCTCGCCGACAAATCCAGAGAAGGGTGATGAAGCTGGTGAAGGCTCTAGAGAGTAAGCCCTATGAGGAACAGCTGAGGGAGCTGGGGTTGTTTAGTCTGGAAAAGAAAAGGGTCAGGGGAGACCTTATCGTTCTTTACAACCACCAGAAAGAAGGCTGTAGCAAGGTGGTGGTCAGCCTCTTCCCCCAGGTAACAAGTTACAAGACAGGGACATAACTTCAAGCTGTGCCAGGGAAGGTTCAGGTTGGACATCAGGAAGAACTTTTTCACTAACAGGGTTGTTGAGCATTGGACTGGGCTGTCTAATAGCAGTGGTATAGTCAACATCCCTGGAGGTGTTCAAGAAATGAGCGGATGTGTCACTTGATGCTATAGTCTAGTTGACAAGATGATGATCAGTCAAAGGTTATCTTGGAGATCTCTTCCAACCTTCATGATTCCATGATTCCATGATTCTGTGATTAATAAATGAAATAAGTGTTTGCAGAATTTTGTAAAATAGAGATTGGCTAAGTAATGAGTTAAAGATACTTGTATTTGCCTTTTCAGATTTAACAGCACAGATAAAATTGAAAACTTGTAAAAAATTTAACTGAAGGTTTAAATTTTTCCTTCATTTCCATAGCACTTAGGTGCAATCAAGGAAAGGATTTATGGTTAAGAGATGTTTTTTTCCAGATTGACAAAGAATGAGTAAACTCAAACAGTGGTGTCTCATCAGGTATGAAATACCTCAGTCATGTGTTGCTGCCTCTGTGTTGACTGTGAAGGCATCACAAAGCATTATTTGCTTTTCAGTAGGATAAATATATAGATAGTAAATGGATTTATTAATTTCTTGAAACCTACAAAGTCAGAAGTGTATTTCCACAGCTACGAGATGCTTGTAAGTTTATCAATTTAAGCTTCAATTAAAATGCATGATATTAATTTACTATTAATATTTACCTTTTATGAAGTAAAGATACAAATCTGAATGTTACACTTAATAGTTGCAAGGCACATTTGTCGGTAGTAATTTGAGGATTTTAGTCTTCTGCAAAACCAGTCAATTTTTTCTTGTTTTATAGTATGTTATTTCTCTAAGTATTCCATAGGGTCTCACAAACAATGGTTGATAGTTGTCATCTTAATTCACCTATGAATTGTATTCATCTAAGTAATGATTTTCCAGTTGTATGAGAAAAAAATATCATTTTGTAAAACTTACTATCATCTGTTCTTTTAAAACAAAAGGAACACCCCCTACTATCTCAGAGGCAGCATTTTCCCTTGGTGATCAAATAAATCATTATGATAGCAATTTTCAGGTTTCTTTTGGGACAGCTGTGATATGAAGTCATGTCCTGAATGGATGTAAATCATGGAAGCAAAACTACACAGGTATATGTCAATATTCAAACTCATATATTTGCCCATGGTGTTGTAGCAAGCCAAAGGTAACACAACAGAAAAAAATCCTAGTTGATGGAGTGTACTAAACAAAACACTTTAAAAGGAAAGCTTGACTCATTTTACTGTAACATTTGCAAACCATTTTGCCCTGTGATTTTTATCATTATATCTTCCCTTGTTTATAGCAATGCACTATTGCATTTGAACATGCAGGGTTGTGGGTATTTTTAAATCCCCTCCCAACTGCAATTTAAAAAAGTTGTGTATTCTCCCCCAGCTTATGATTCAAAACATGCTTTACTGCAACAATTCAGAACCTGGCTATCTTGAAATAAGTAAACTGCATTGAAATTGTACCCTAAGTAGCAAGACTCTAATGAAGGTGAATTTATTCATACTCTTCTTGCAAAATACCTTTTCTTTCTCTATTTTATTTTTTCTTTTTCTTTTTGACTCTTATCAAGGCCAGTTGCTGCTCAAAGAACACTGTAAATGACAATCACAAAAGTGTTTAGAGAAATGCTCTAAAATGTTATGTTTAAAGGTACTATAATAATTAAACTCTCTTTTCCTTTCTGAAGTTAGCTATGTATGATCTACAGATCTAGCATTCTCCACTTGAACATTACTTTGCCTTTTCTTTACATTTGTTAACTGTCACTTCCTTTTGATCTAACATAAAAAGATATTAATTTAGGCAGACTAATAGTTAAAATTACATTTGTTGGTAAAAGAATGAAAGTTTAAATTAGATCTGGTAGTTTCCATCCAGATATGTAATTTTAAAATTTTGTCCACTAAGTCCACTGAACACTTTCAAAAAAGCAAAAATGGAAATAGTATAAATTTATTTGTACTTCTAGTAAGTATATATATTTTAACTTTTTGTGAAAAAGAAACTTCACTACTTTCTTCTTTCATGGGAAGTTTGTTTGGATGGAGAAATACAGTAAAACATAATGCTAGCAACAAAGTATTCTCAATTATAGAAGAAAACCTGCACGGAACAAGAGATTCCATCAGATGAGAGAAGGATCCTTGGTGAAATTTTCTTTAGAACTAAGAAGAAATATAAAACGAATACATGAAAGAGGTTCTCTACTAAAATGACAACCATAACAACATTATAGGGCACATCCATTTTGAAAGTTGGAAAATGCAAGGTCATAAATTCAAGAGGAAAGAAAAAAGGTAGCAAAACCCTACAAAACTTTAAACACACACACATATACACCCCCTCACAGAACACACACACACACACACACACACACACACACAAACTATGGAAAAAGGTTATAAAAAATGTCATTTTGGCAAAATAGTTTTTGTCATCTTTTTACTCGTAAGGAGATTTTAAAAAATAGTATGATTGGAAGTTTTATTTTACACCTCTTTTCTTAGTATGGTATATTGAATTCTGAATTCTTAACAAGAAAGAGAGATGGGAAAAATATTACTAAGTGATAATGTGATGTTCAGTCGCATTATTATTACTGGTCCAGTGGAAAGATTTGCATTCAGTTCTGTCCTGGTTCCAGATGGGACAGGATTAATTTTTGCAGTATCCAGGAGGACACATGGCTAGGACCCAGAGGTTATTCTACAGCATTTTCCAGGGAGGGATATAGGGTTCCCTTCTGTGTTGGGTACTGCCTAGCAGGGAGCAGTGGGTACTCCCCAGTTTAGTGCTCCCACTGAGATTCTCCAAACCATGTGACATTCCCTTCTCTGTCTCTCTCCCCACGTAGCTGGAGAATTAGAGGCACAAAAGATAAAGATCATGGGTTGAGATAAGACAAATTTACTGCAAACAGCAATGAGATAAGAAAACAAACAGTAACAGCAATGGTGCAAATAAAAGAGTGCAAAAGAAACAAATGATTTGCACCTGAATTCTCACACCCAACAAAACCCACCATTTCCTCTGCCACACCACCCAACACAGGAGGGAAACCTTTCTTCTCTTCTCCCAGGAAATGAAGTGATAAAGAATAATCTCCATGTCCCAGACATGCCCCCTCCTGGTTATTGCAAAAAAATTAACCCTGTCCTGGCCAGAACCTGGACAAGCAGAAAGACAGATAGATGATTAGATAATAAATATCTACTAAAGCTTTATGATGGAAACAGCAGTAATGCTTGCAGACACCAGCCTGCTGAATGCTTTTATTAAAATTATAACAGTACCACATACGTGGTAAGCAGAAGAATTAAGTACAAGGCCAAGATTGTGAATTAATGACTGATCATTTTCTGGGATAAGACTTTTGTATTTTTTTCTAACAGCTTCAGACTTATTTTTTCTTAACACAGCTCATTTACTTGACCAAAATATTACCAAGTGGTAAAATTATGCTAAGTAACACTGAACAAAGAAATAAATGAGAAAAGTAACATAGTCTATGAATACATTTTTTGTTGCTAACTTCATTAAACTGATGCTCAATGTAATTACAGACATCTCCCTAGATATGTAAGAACACTTTTTTTTCTCATCTGTATGCAAAAAAACACTTCTGAAATTCTAGATGTCATGAAATGTTGACCTCTCTTGTGTGGTAAAATCTAATTGTCAAGAAAGAAAATGATGTATGGAAGTGCAAAAAATCCACAAGAAGTCCTGTTTATCACAGCTATTTCCATCAGAGCTATTCCCAAAGTTACCACAACTGCTGGAATACACCAGACACAAGCTAGCTCCTTGTGAAAGAGGTGGGGGTGTGGGCATATGCCTGCTAGGCAAACATGAAGGAGAGAAATGTAGATATGAAGTCTGAAAATACAAGTGAGTCAACAAAGATGTTAGACAGTGAGAGACTGAATGCTCCAGTGTTTTTAAAAACATAAAGATTTTTTTCTGGTGTGAATGACACTGGAAAGAACACAGGTTTAAGCAAGGACATTTTGCTGTTGTTCTTTTTTCTGTGGTGTAGTTAGACAAAATGTAAGACTGCATAAGAACCTGTAAGCAGTTTAGATCTCAATCAAGTTGCCTTTCCAAAGCTAAAAGACTGCAAGGTTATTTTAATATCTATAAGACTGTAAGAGTATATATCCTATTTCCATTTAAAAATGTGAACTCTGTATTTTCCTGTAGCATTGTCTGTACTGATTAAGTATTATACAGAAATGTGGAGATTGGAATTAAGAAAGGGGTCATGAAATAACTTTGTATTAATTTAGTAAAGTATCATTTTGCTAATGCAGTGTTGAATGTGTGCACATAAAAGAAGAAGATAAATTCTCTACTAATTTTTAAGCAATGTAAGAGATCCCCATTGAGCCAAGAGCATTAATTTAGTTAGTAATCAAGAAACTAAATTAGTCTAAAATAAGCACAGAAAAGCGCTATACTGAAACAAATCTTTGATGGACTTCTAATCATAAATACAAGTGTGAGACTATATTAGCACCTGAAAAGTGGTAACATCTCCCCCTTGGCTTACACTGAACTTTATTGTCAGTGAAACAAACAAAAAAAGAGCTCTTATGAATCTAAAGGGCAAAGTTCTGAAGTGGGAAATGTTATCCTTTGCTTCTTATCCTGAAATGCCAAACCTGTGGCCTGGCCTTTTGTTGCTTAAGAAGTTCTTTTCCTGCTTTGTCACAATAGATTAAATGGCTTTATGCCCCAAAGCTTGTCCCTTACACTCAGCTCAGCACTTCTCAAAAGAATTTACTTTTTTTGCAGCAAACTCTTTACATAGTACGTCTTGCACTATTTTAGCCCTATTCCAAACTTTCCTGCTTTTAGGATTAAAAATATCCTTGTGTAAGCTACATATTCATATATATATTTGTTTTGTTATAATTTATATTACCTTTTTAGTGATATAACTTATTCACCAGGTAAGGGCCAGAGCTGTCAGAAAAACCATCATTCAACCACTGACAATGCTGGAAGTTCTGGCAATAGTTTTCCAGCTTTCACACACTGTATCCGCTACATGAATGTTAAGAGAATAACAAATCTGATTAATACTGTATCTGAACCAAAATAATCTGATTAATACTGTATCTGAACCAAAAAATGAGATGGTAAACCCTAGACTTTGTGAGCTACAGATAAAATATACACTTAACATAATGGACATATAATCCATCTGTAGGAAAAGTAACATAACGAACTACTCAGCAGCTTATTTGCATCAACAAATAGAACCAACAAATTAGAACGGTCTCAGAGAAATGGATTTAGAAACTTGCCAGAAAGAATATTTTCTGTTTAAAGGCTGGGAGTTAAACACAACTCATGAACTAAAATGTAGAATAAATCTTAATAAAGCCCTTGTTTAACACTTCAGTTAAAAAAACCCAAACATTTAATGGAAAGCCATTATACAAGTTCGGAAAAAAAAATATTAGATATTTTGATTAGTTGTGTAAATGCAGGTCTTGTTCAATGTGGTCTGCCAGAAATGTCAAAAACATTGTAACTCAACAGTTTTCATTAGCAATGCCCAATGCAACTCAAATAACATCTGTAATAGCTGCTTACAATAGTTGGCCTTTTACAAATGGCAGAAAAACAGGATAAGGGGAATGCACACTCAGTATATTACCCTAGTGTCAAGAAATAAACAAAACCCAAGCACAAATAGAAGCAATACATTAACTGTTTTCCACAATGGAAAACAATGGAGCGTGAGAGGTCTTTTCCACTGCCAAGGCACTTTGCTAAATGCCCTCTGGAAAGACATTTTCTTCTGAACTGCATTAGGTCAAAAATGGATTTGGAAGAAAATGAAAGAGGCTTCAAAGTGCTTCTGATATTTATTTATTTATTTATCAATTTATTTATTTAATTCCTGGTTTTTAAGCTGGTGAAAGTGTATAGCTGTATGTGCTTGCCTCAGGCTTGATGATCTGACAGGACAGTTTACATGGCCTGCTTTTTTTTTTTTTTTCCATGCTATTGAGACATACAGGCTGCTGAAAGCGTTGATAAAAATATGTCTGGTTTAAATTCCAAAAGCCCCAGCCCAGTTAATAGCTTTTATATGTATGCATGCAAATATTAGAACAATTGAAATGGAGATAAAACATCTTACTCTGCTACCCACTGCTTCCTAAGGTTTTATCAGTTAACTCACTCTTTTCCTATGCTTCATATTTTTATTAAGCAATTAAGTAATTTTATTAAGCTACTCACAGGCTTCAGATCAAATTATACTTTCTGGCTTTGGGGTTTTGATTTTTTTTCCTTTTCATACTTCAGTGCTACTCTCCCTGTTACTCTTGAAAATGTGCCACTTTGTGTCAACTTTTTATCTGAGGAATTTTTTTTCTTTGATAACAATAAGAAACATCCTGAATGCAGAGGGTCAAAACAAGAATATGAGCAAATTTCACATGATATGTGAAACTTGGACTCTTTTTGCACATGTCCAAAATTAATTTCATCCATCTGTAAACATGATATCACAAGTATATTGTAATAAATATGTAATTATATTTTCTCAGTTCAGAATACATCAGTGTGGGAGATCATTCAGCTTGAAATATGAAATAACAACAAAACATAAAGGCCACATAGAGGGCTAAGAGGAATATTTCTGACTTGTTCACACTTGAAAGCCAGATATTTAATTTATGTCCGGTTTGATCACTAGCAATCAATCTTTCATTCATTAACACCCACCTAATCTTAAATATAGATCAAATAGATCTCTTCCATTCTTCCCTTATTCTCCTTTCTTATAATCTAAAATAAGAAAAAAAAAAAAAAGGGAAAAAAATTGGAAATGGAAAGCAATCCAGTAGACTTTTGAGATTAGTAAACCTGAGTAAATAGTGTATTTTGAAATGTAGAAAAATTTAAGCATTAACCAATTTATTCCTTTCATGTGATAACAATCATCCCTTCTGTTTACTTCTGAGTGTTTTCTAGGGCACTCAACCATGAAACAAATTTTAACAGCTCTTCAAATTATGGTACATGACTATAAGTTATTCAGCTCATATCCTGTTAAAATGACAGGATGGTACTGCTGCTGACATTATGGCTCAAGATGCCTTTAACTTTGAATGCTACCGGAGAGCATAACACACTTTGTTATTTTATACAGTGTAGGAATATAGAATCTATTAACTGTGTTTTCTGAAGCCCAAAAGATCTTGTTGCCCAGCTGATCTGTCAGTAACTGTCATGTCCAGAAAAATAAGCTGAAGAAATTTGTCAAATGAAGGTGCCAGAAATAAGCAGATATAAAGCAATACTGGTTTTTGTATTATAGTTTTGAATTTATACAATAAAAGTTTGAATATATGAACCTTATTTGCCTCTTCTGCTTTGAAGGTTCTTTTCATATAGAAGAAATTTGTTTTACTTTTATTGTTATTTCACACGTGACTGTTTTGTATGTATGGAGAAGGTTATTAACTTAAAAAAAAAGGACTAGTAATAGGATAACTGAAAAAAGTAAACAAACCTTATAATGCACTTTAAAATGTTAAGATTTTTAGGACTTTTTTTCAGCTAAATTGGGTCATTTTCCTGCTACCTTGTACAAAAAACATTTAGACTCAATGGAATAATACGTTGAGCAATTGAATACCACATCTGGTGGGTTTCTTGCACATTCTTTTCCACTCTTAAAACCACATGGGAGGCTATGTGTACACTCCCAACTCTATGCAGACTTCATACAATTAGAACAAAGTACAGGATTTCAATACCTATAAAAGATCATCTACAACAACTACAACTACTTGATGCACTTATAGATCATTTTGATCTTCAGTAAAGTTCTAGCTGAGTCACAAACAGGATGAAAACAGATATGCCTTGCTTTAGTAATACAAGTAGGACTTTCCACTCTAGTGTTGGAAAAACTGTAAAGCAGTGTTTGGTCTGTTATGGATATCATATCATAAGTGTAACTGAATTTAAATTGAAAATATTAAGTTTTTGTACTGAATTAATAATAATTTTAATTTGCTTACTCTATATATCTTGACAACTTTTCTAAAAAAAATTCTACATTTCTTTCCCTAAGAAAATCCAAGTAATGAAAGAATAGCTGTCACAGTCAATATAATATGGTAGATATCCCATAATGCTTGATGAAGTTTTTCTGACTAGATTACAATTGTTTTTCCAGAGTAACACACTAGAGTAAATAGTGTTTCTTTTAACAGTGGGCTTCTGTCTTTACTGACATCTCATAACTCCTAAAGAGTTAATGGAGATTCCATTATACACAATTGTTCTGGTTGTCTATTTGTCTAAAAGCTACCTTATGCCTCATATCTGTGAATTTTAGATACACTGCAGATAGCTATTATTGTAGTGAAATACCATCATAAGACCTACAATAGAATCTGAGGATTATAATAAATATATAACTAAGAAATAAAGAAGATGCCTTTTCCTAAAAACCTCATAAAAACACCAACATCAGAGACTGAGAAATGCAACTGTTGCAATTGTTTACCTTTTTTGAGTATGTAATTATATCAATGCAAAATTGGATGGATTGGCAATATTTGGGAATTATAGCAATTCTGAAATGAAGCCAGTTTTTATTTTTTAAAATGTCCTCATGGATTAGGCATGAAATACAATGTGACATATGATGCATATGCAATGATATGCAGGAGGGACAGCAACTGAACTGTTGATGACTGTGGTAGTCCAAAACTGGAAAAGACTGAGAATAGCTTTACATATGGTGAGAAACTACTGAAAAAAATATATTCAGGTCTGACACATTTATCACTTGCATGTTTTTCTTTGCAGTTCTTCTGAAAAGGAAAGAAATAGATGAGATTCATTATGTTAAGTATCAACACTGAGTGCAGGCTGCAAAGACATTTGTGACACAGAACAGCAACCTGCAGCATATATAATTATGTGGTGTGAGTCTGCACAAGAACTACAGCTCTCAGCTGTTAGCTGTTCATGATAAATGATGTAATCTATTACATGTAGGAAAATAATTCTGATTTGTAAGAGAATCCAAAATGTACTTTTTTGCCTTATATACGCATAACTTCGTTGGGCATGCTTGGGAAGCTACAACCTCTCCCTGACTCCCTGAAGAAATAAACCCTAAAACCTCACAAAGCTGCATAAAGGTTTCCTTTATAAAGCAAATTTTCAAAAGACCTTGAAAATATTCTTCTATTCCCCACCCCCTCCAAAAAAAATCCCCAAACAAATAAGCTTCTTATTTGTTTGAACTGAATTTTTCATGTTAGAAGTCGAAGAATCTTGGCATTAACCTGAAAACTGCAGAAAGGGGCTGTATATGGAAATTTGTAAATTGTATAACTACCACTTTGAGTTCAGTTTTCCAAATTAAACACACAAAATTTTTGTCTTTGTGTTTTGGGTTGATGTTGGCTGGATGCCAGATGCCCAACAAAGCCATTCTACAGCTCCCCTCCTCAGCTGGACATGAGAGAGAAAATATAATGAAAGCCTGATGGGTTGAGATAAGGAGAGGAAGAGACACTCAAAAATTATCATCATGGGTAAAACACTTGGGAAAATTACTTAAATTTGTTGCAACTATATCAGAGTATGACTAATGAGAAGTAAACCCAAATCTTAATATTACCTTTCTCCCACTCCTCTCTGCTTCCCAGCTTAAATTTGTTCCTGATTCTCTACCTCTTTTCCCTCAGCAGTGCCAGGAGATGGGAATGGGGGTTACAATCAGATGATCACACATTGTTTCTGCCACTTCTTCCTCCTCAGAGGGAGGACTCTGTCCCATGCTCCAGCCCAAGGTCCCTCCCACAGGAGGCAGTCCTCCATGAATTTCCTCAGTCTGAATCCTTCCCATGGGCTGCAGTTCTTCATGAACTGCTGCAATGTGGGTTTCTTCCATGGGGTGCAGTCCTTCAGGCACAGCCTGTTCCAGTGTGGGTCCCCCCATGGGGTCACAAGTCCTGCCAGAAAACCTGCTCCAGTGTGGGCTTCTCTTTCCATAAGGCCATAGGTCCAGCCAGGAGCCTGCTCCAATGTGGGCATGGGCTTCCACTGCAAGCTACCACCTCTACTGAAACCTTCTTCCTAAGCAGTTGCATCTAGGTGAAAGGAATGTATTTCTCAGGGGCTCTGTCAGGAGTCACACTGGTTTGGGGTCTGAGGCCCCACCATTAGGGCAGAGACCTAGAGCACTCAGCATTCACCTGAGCTGTGAACCTACTTGCAGATTGCACACATTGCTCCCCACATCCCAAGATGCTTCACCACGCACAGTGTTCCTACCCTGTTCACCACGCTCCCTGGAGCCATTTAAACCTCCCATGCTGATCCCAGCTGCACCCACTGATCAGCTTTCGAGAGCTTCCAGGTCCAGGCAGGGCTCGGGGTTGGCACTTGGGTGTCCCTAAGCTCGAGGACACCCCTGCACAACTCGATCTAACCCTCAACTCTGGACTTACCTCAGCCGCTACCTCACTAAGAGACTGTTTTGGTCTTACTGCATTTAAACCTCCTGTAGTGCTCCTGGTGTTTTTTAGAAAAAATATTTCCTTTCTAATTTCCTAAATTCTACTTGTATTTGACTGCACCTGGACATTGAGGTGTGGATTTCAGTGATCTCTCTGCAATGATTTAATAATATTATGCTTGAGAAGAAATACCTAATTTCATGCCAGCTGCTATATGCACACAGCAAGGACTGGCTTCCCCCCCTCCCCCCCCCACTTTACTTCAGAACACTGCATTTCATCTACTGCTTCACTGAGCAATTACTCCTATGTGAGATCTAGCTTTAATTCTCCTCTGTTCATTTTATTTTTGTAAAGCCCCAAGTACTTTATATTGGTAGCAAAGTTCACTATTCACACCCATTACAGATAGTTTATGAATTTCTAGCAATTCTAATTCCATGACTGATTTGTAAGAGGTTCCTTTGGTGACCATCAGCCGTTGCCAAAACTGATCCATATGGTTACCCTTCACTTACTACATTTCACTGACATTAGTAATTTATAAGGCTAATTTTTTTTTACCCTATAACAACTTAAAGAAATTAACCAAAGTCTTTGAAGAAGGATGACATACCTGGATACCTGTATCAATTAATTGACTCATTTGAAAAACTTCAAGAGATCTTTGAGGCACAATATACACATCTTATACAATATAAATATACATGTTCCTTTTAATTTTGTTATCACTGTTGGCAGTTTTCTTGTTTCTGGTGAGGAGGCTGATTCAGACAACATATTAAACACAGACTCATTCAGGAGTTCCATATCTGAATTTTAGCATTGTATTATTTCTCACTGTATCAAACAGTTCTAAAGCTTTATCATGACACTTCAGACTGATATCTTATGAAGTTTTTGATGCAATAATATACCTTAGTTTTTCCACAGTATACATCAATACAAAGAATTACATTAATTTTTCTGCTATCATCTTGTCTTTTTTCAGTATGACTTTGACATGAAAAAAGACTGCAATTATATTTCTCTTCATTGCTGGTTCTCTGAAAGACACTCATTTCATGATGGCTTTGAAATTCTTATTATTTATTGATATTTATCATTAATTAATACCTCTAACAGGTTCCTCAATATCCCTCAAGATATTCATCAATGTTCCCCAATATTTTCATTTTCCTGCTTTATTATGGATATGGAAATAATTTCTGAGTCACATTTAAAAAAAATGAATTTTTAACATGTTTGTTTTCCTTACATTGCTAGGCTGAGGTTAAACTGGAATATATCATGCTAACTACAGAGAAGACTTTTCAGTCTACCATACAAATATCAATCAGAATCACTATATACTCATTGATTTTTTATTTATTCCCTAACAGTCAACACACTGAGATGAAAAGTAAACTTTCTTTCACCAGAAGTACTTCTGCTATGCTAAGCTAATGCAAACACTATTAGAAATTAGGATATTTATTTAGATAAAAATTAATTACTCTAGTCAAATATACGTAAAATGAGAGTTTCCTTTAAGGTTCTGTTGAGGTTTCTTTTAATGATGAACTAACCTATGGAGATCTAGAAGTAAAATAAATAAAGTGCATCCCATTGATAGGAGTATGTTTGTGCTGATAATTACAAACCCTTCTGAACTGGGACAAATTTTAGTTGCCTGTTTATTGCAGTTTTAACTGCACTTTGTGAGACAAAAGTACGTAGCAGACAATCCTCAATGTTAGTGTCTTTAGCTCTATAAAAGTTAATGGAGTAAAACATTAAGGATATATTTCTTAAAGTCCACAGTAGTTCCACAATTAAGGAAGGAGCTTAAGAAAAAAGATGCTGTTTAAACATATAACAAGTCTCTGACAAAAATAATTTCTATTAATCTAAAGTGTATAATTGCTGAGATAAGTTTTTCTTGTGAATGGACTACCATTAGTGTAAAAATTCCTAGTTCTATTTAGCATAATTACTCAATTAAAACTGGGATTATCTTCTCATTAACTAGAGATTTGCTTAGGAAAAATAGTGTTTTATAGTAAAGCAATAACAATAACTGTTTGCAGCTAAAGATACTGAAGAGAGAAATGTAACAAATACATTAAAAATGTTTATGATCAAAAAGTACCAACCTGGTTCCTGATACACATTGTTTTGCAAATAATAATGATCTTGTGATGGTAGAAAGAAAAATAATGGACTTAAAAGTTACAATTCCTGTAAGTTCTTTCATTACATTTTCTGTTTGGTAGCTGTGTGTGAAAAATCAGAGGTCACCCTGAAACAGTCTTTCTGAGGCCAGTTTACTGAACTATGAATCATTAGTATATATATTTTCTTTTTGTTATTGTTCAAAACCAATCAATTTAAAGTGCCTGTCTGAACTGAAGGTTCAGAATGATGAAAACAGAAATATAAAACATAATTTTCAAAGGCAAACAGTATTTGTTGCCAAGTTTTGACCAAAATAAATCTCATCACACAATATTTGTATGACATTACTTGAACCTCATTAGTAGAAATAAGGAGATATAGTCTTAATGAAGGCATTAAACTCTATCAATATTTAAGAAACATGCAGGTAGGTCTGACAGTCAGGTAGCATGACAAATAAAGAGATATAACAAGAAGAAAAAAAGGAGATAAATGTTTGGAGAAGACAAAATATACGGGGTAGTACATGTGTCTGGACAGGTACACAGGAAAAGGAAAATAAGATGGGTGAAGGTAAAGGAAAAAGGAATAGAAAAATGAACTGCAAGAGACTGAGCAACAACCATATTGATTAAAATAATAGATGGTTTGTTTATATCTGTCCAGCAAACCAGTAACATTGATATTCTAATAAGCAGAGAGATGTTTCCATATTTAGACATTTGTAGTTTTCCACATATGTGAGCATCTACAATATGTACAAATACACACAGGCACATATAGTCATACACCTGGTTCCACAGATAATTAGTTACAACAAAAATGCATGGGAAAAGAAATCTAACCCAGAATACTAGTCAAGGTAGAGATATTATTACGAGAAGATAGAAGTAGAGGTAAATGCAGGTCTAAAATACAGGTTACAAAAAATATTATATTAAAGAAATAAGGCTGGTTTTCAGTCAAAGGTTGGACTTGATGACCTTGGAGGTCTTTTTCAACCTTAATGATTCTATGATTCTATAATCATGAAAATAATGAATCTCTTGTATATCCAGATCAACCTGATATCTCATGATGCCTATTCACCCATATTTTGTCATACTCTTCAATCTTAACTCTATCCAGTGTTCACCCTGTGTAGATTATTTTGGTGCAGTTCAATACTGTGAAGAGAAGCTGAGAAATATTCCCTTCCAGTAAATAAATTACTGGGACCGAAGTAATTTTCTTTTCATAACTGGAGTAGATTTTTTTGCAACTTCTACCCACCCCTTCCTCAGAAGAAACTTCATAATGGTCAAATAAATGCAGCAGCCAACTCTGCACTTTGTTAGCAGTTTCACAGAGCTATGGGATGACCTGTAATGGAGCTGAACTTTCTCTCCATCAAGACATTGATGTCACATAAGGTTTGTGTCCGAACTGTGAGATTAGGATTCCCAAATTATGAATCCTAAGAGATTTCATACTGAAATGAAATGAATGCCTGATGCTTTGTGCTATTTCTGGGCTTCAGGGTAACTTAGGAAAGGGAAGAGCTGATATCCATTTCTCTTCTTTCAATTTCTTCTATTCTCATTTTTATTTCAGACAGAGATATTTGTATACACATTTTTCCAAAGGAAAAAAAAAACCAAAACAACCATGAAATGGAATATCTCACAGTTTTTGTCCCAAAATGCTGTCAAGACATAGATATAAAACATCAGAATATTTAAGCATTTCCTTAGGAGAGAGAGAAAATATCCTGAAGTTTTCACCCTTGTATATTTTCATAGATTAATCTAAATCTACTTCCACTATTTATTTTCATTTGACACTTCTGTCTTCAAAAAAACTGTTCTTCACTTCAGTTGCTAATGCTAACAATATAGTAACAAAAGCTTTCTTTTAATGTGCTGGCATTCTTGAGAGTCATATCGAATCAAAGAGTTTTGATTTGTCCTCTTAACAGTTCAGCTCTCTTTTCTCCTTCTGGGCTTTTTCCTGCATAGGCAACTTTTAAAATTTGAGATGGTCTACAGTGGGGGCCAAATAAAAAGCTATGAGTTAACCATATTCATTGAGCTAAGTGTTAGACATTTCTCCTGATCATAACTGCAAACAGCATACATAGACTGAAGAGATGTCTGAGCCCTTAAGTAGTTTCTCTAGCCACCTGTGACAGCACAACTTTTACTGTAGCAAACATGTAGGGTTTAATTCAAAGCAAGCTTCAGCGCTATTGGTTTTTATACAATTTAGGTCAAAGTAGGGAAGGTTATTATCACAAGATTAAACAGAAGTATCCACCTTGCAGTCTGATGAAGAACAGCTACAGAAGTGACATGATAGTCCTTGACCATGGCATTTACTCTTTGCACCATCTTTGTTCTTACATCTTTTTTTGACTCAGATAAAAGGGGAAAAAGGTTTCCTTTCTGAGAATTTCAGAAATATGAAAATATTGAATTTACATAGAATTTTGTGGCTGTTGCATAAACTTCATGTGTTTCACAATCGGCCAACATCACTTACCATGTAGTATGTAATTTTCAGTTACAAGCAAGGTTTCCAAGTTCACTGGCTATAAGGATGGCTAATAAGATTCAGGGCACACTTACAACCTCTTTACAGTCATTCTTTAAAGGAATATAAAAACTCTATGAAGTAGAAAAACTAAAATTCAAGTATTATGGGTGTTTGTGGGCAGAAAAGCTTGGTAAAGTAGATGACAAAAGAAGAAGTTTTACTTCTTTTAATCAAATATAAAACAACCACTATTGAATGAGCTGCAAATCATTAAAAATTTATTTCTTATATGTAATGCAAATTGACTATGGAGGTTTAATCTGTATTACTGCATGCTGTAGGGATTAAAATTAGTCTCTTTTAATGAAAAAAAATACAGATGAACTACTGAAATCCTCATAAACATAAAATACTTTTTCTCTTTTGAGAAAGTCATCCCTGTTTCCTTGACAACATGACTTAACAAAATAAAAGTGACAATTCAGATGTTTTTCTTATGAATTAAAGTAGTTTCACTTATATTATTGAAGGCATAACAAATGCTGAAAACCCTGTTTAATAATGTTATTTACCTATTTGTTGTTGTTTTCAAGAGCGTTAATAAATTAAATAAATAAATTAAATAACAAAGCCATGGAAGAGAAGGTTTTGCTGAAAGGACTTACACAACCTAATAGGTAAACAATTTTCAAAAGAGAACTGGGATGAGACTAATAGAACTGGACAGAGTAAAGCAAGAATTATGGGAGACAATATAGGCACGTATTGGGAGGTTGAACATGGGTCTTTGTTATAAATGACTCATGCATGAAATTAAGTTGAAAAGAAGAGGAATTTCCATGCCTAAGGAAAGATTTTTCATAAATTCATTAGAGAGCCCTGAGTAGCACTCCAAAAAAGATAATATTTTCTACAATTTTTTTCAGTATTTACTGGTTTCCAAATATTACATCATACATGTCTCAAAAATACTCCTAAATATATAGAAATGGACAGCATAAATAAGTTACAGTAGTGACAAACATCCCTTGGACCCTACCCTGCATCATCAAAATCATACAAGACCAAGAGACATCTCTTTTGAGTCTCCTTACTTCTGCCTACACTGCTAAAGGATGACTCTGTGCTGTACTTTTTATGGCATCAATAAAATTATGCAGTACTGTGGCGGTCATCCAGCCAGTGGCGCAGCCGCCGGCTGGGCCGCCCATGACTATGGAGACTACCTTTCAGCCTGCCCTTCCTTTAGATCAGGCCGACTGGGTAGACGAGACCTCTTGGGACAGTGAGTCCTGAGAGGTAGGCGGGCTGGAGGCGGTTTCCCGTCATGGACGCTGTCCATCAAGGTGCCGTCCCCTCCCTTCTCCCCTCACAGTTGATTTAAATATTCATATGGTTGATTTCATATTCATGTATTGCTAGAAGCTTCAGTTGCTCTGTTTTCCCCGTTGGTTTGTTCAAATATGTCCCGCCTTTGTAATTCGTTTATTGGTTCCTGTCATCCCCCTTCATGCACCCCATTCGTCCATTCCCCTTCTCCTCCCCTTTTCCCCTTCCCTTAAAACCCCCTGTAACGGTCATTTCGGGGCTCGTTCTGTGGTTCCCATCCTCGCAGTAAGTTCTTCTGCCCCCGCCAGGGCAGAGAATAAACCCTTGGATTTAGCCCACAAACGAGTCCTCTCTTCTTCCTTCATCGCCTCCGCGTCGCTCCTGATCCATCGGCTGCTGCCAGCCCCAACCTGGGCTGTGGGACTTGTTACCTGCCTCGAGCTTGCCCTGAGAAGGCTAAGGCGTTGCATCGCCGCCGCGCACCCGCGTGTAGCGTGAGAGCCTGTGTCCGGGCACGCGAGGGTACTGTCGCCCCTCGACCAGCCGGGCGGTCAAGCGGTCAGCGACACAGTACCTGAAAACTGCCATTTATTATATGTTAGATATGCATTTCATTAATTTTTTATTCTTTTTTTTTCTCCAATTACATAGTCAAACACTTCTGATGATACTTCTGCAAGATTATAGCTGAGCAAAGTTGCAGGTTTTTTTCTGATTCCTGGGAAGCATAATAGGAATTAAAGAAAGTACAGATATTCTTGGATATGCTTGGAACAGATTAAGATCGGAATACAAATAAAATAATTTTTTAAGTTTAAAAATTGGCTTCCAAAAATGCTTCCATCTTTCAATACTGATCATAGTAACTGATTTCAATGTGTCATAAATTATTTTGTAATATAGTTTCAAGCAAATAATAAAACCCCATTCTACACAGATTCTATACAAAAGAATATCTGCTTAAATAAAATTGTAAAAACACATTTTCAACTTTAATTATATCATATTTCCCTCTATTCTTATTTTTCTTGCTATTATATATGAGTCATTAGTTTTCATTGTTATCATATCTCAAAAATATAAAAATCAACTGAATATTTGTTCATTTCATTCACATAGTTAAATCAGTGTTAACCTAGTATAGACGATTTTCTTAGCATTTGTCTCTTTTTTCTGAAAGCTGACATCTTTTCAATAGCAGATTAAAATATGTTCAATTGTGAGTCTTAGTAAGCATCTTATGCACATTTATTTATTAAACACAAGGAAAACTTTAAAGTTATTAAGTTTGCAAAGCTGAATAACCAAAAGAAATAATATTGTGGGATTAATCTCATGTTATGCAGGTGCATTGAAACAGTATTCAGTATTACATTAGAATCACATTGTAAATACTTTTCTACTATGTGGAATGCATGGTGCTTGTAGAGTTGGCAATTGTTTCCTCTATCACTGTGTTTCTACAATATTCTAAAGCTTCTCTGAGTACAAAACTTTTGTTCACCAACTTCTGTAATGGCATTCATTGCAACAACATTTGCTAATATGTGATGTAGCAACACTACTATACATAAACATTCAGCTGACTTGGGTCAGAAATGTATTTAAAATCCTATGCAACGATTTTCTTAGTAAAGAGCCTCAGTAAAGTAGAACTGGCACATATGTGTGACAGGCCATTTACCCAAAAAACTTTAGGGACAAGGTCAGGATGCTGTAGGGAGGAACACATTTCACTGAGATCTATTAGAAACGGGAATCCCTAAAATGAGGTAGTGTAAGTAATACCTGTTGTATTAGAAAATAAAGACAAGAAAATATATTTGAAGAATGCTCCTGTGGTATTTTATTCCATCACAAAATGTTTTGTTTTCATATCAATAACATAGGAGGTTTAATAGTAACACTAACTGGCAGCTTCCCCAACACAAACTGATTTTTGTAGGATCATCATATGAGGAAGGAGATCGTTATTATTTATGCCCTATTTCATTAATAAAACATAGGTTGAGAACAAAGACATTGAGATAATAAGGTCAAAAAGAGTCACTAATTTTATGTGCCCAATTTCACATAACCTGGACCTGATTTTTAGAGAACATAATTGTATATTACAATTTATATATTCAAAGCACAACTCTAACTAGCTTATGCTGCAGTTATGAGTATCCAGTTGTTTTGCAAATCAGACCACAGGGAATAAAGTCGGTCACCCAGAAAATGAAGAATTCATAACCATTGTCCACCTGTGAAAATGTGCTTTAAGTGACTGATCCAGAGTTACATGGAAAAGCTGAGCAGGGACCTGAAACCAGATAATTTCTCTGGGCATTTCTCAGCTGCCTTTTCCATGACTCCTGCAGGCCTCTGCCTCATTTATTTAATGCCTTCCAGTCTTTAGAACAATTGAAGCAGGAGTCCTGCAGAGAGCAGTCTCCCTTATTATGTCCAGGTTTAGGATGTGTGTTTAAAGGGAGCAGAGGGACAATGGCAGGCTGTGGGTTTGACCAGGCAAATCATACCCTGCCTAGCACCTCCCATCACATCACAGAAGAGCCATCAGTCCACCAAAGGCCCATCTCCACAACACCAGAGGAGCACAGGAGTACAGTGATAGGCAGGAAGCCAAAGTAAAGATTTAAGGAAGGCACGCACTGTCTAGGCCCTGTCATCAGCCCCATTGTTGAGGCAAGAAACCCATGAATAGAACCATCTCTCCTGATCACCTTTTAGATTTAAGGGGATTTGTGCCCTAAAAATGTAGGAAACACTATGAGATGCAGGGGAAGAGCATTTGGGGATTCCACTGGATTTTTCATGAGGTGTTTAGAGGATAAACCAGTGGTGGGAAAGGGAAAGGGTTTTTGTGATTTGGGAAGGAATAAATGAGGGATTTAGAAGGATAAGGGAATAAAATTGTCCATTCTCATGTAAGCAAGGGCTGGTCAATAGGCTTGTCTGGCTGTGCTCCATACCTGAATCACTGTGGTCTGTCCTATCATTTATTAAACTCCACGATCAACTAGATTCTAGTAGGGATCTCTTTACTCTGTGCCCCTGCATGTATGAAATTTAACAAGGGCAAGAGCTGGATTCTGCACCTGGGACAGGGCAACCCTGAATGTAATGAAAGGCTGGAGTGCACACCATGGAAAATATTCAGGGGGATCCTGCTTGATGACAACTGGAATATGAGTCAGCAGTGCCCTGGCATCCAGGAGGGCCAAATGTGTCCTGGAGGGCACCAGGCACAGCATCACCAGCTGGGCAAGGGAGGGCATTGTCCCACTCTGGTCTGCACTGGGGCAGCCTCACCTTGAATTTTGTATGCAGTTTTGGGTTCCACAATATAAGAGAGCATTCAAAGAAGGGCCATGAAGATGGTGAAGAGTTTAGAAGGAAAGCCATATGAGGAGCAGCTGAGGTTGCTTGGTTTGTTCAGCCTGGAGCAGAAGAGACTGAGGGGAGACCTCATTGCAGTCTACAGCTTCTTCATGAGGGGAAGCAGTGGGGCAGGTGTTCTCTGTGGTGATCAGTGACAGGACCCAAGGGAGTGACCTGAAGTTGTGTCAGGGAAGGTCTAGATTAGAAAATAGTCCTTCACACAGAGGGTGCTTGGGCACTGGAACAGGCTCCCTGGGGAAGCTGTTACAAGTCCAAGCCTGCCAGAGTTCAAGAAGCTTTTGGACAACACTTTGGATCACAAATGGTGTGATTCTTGAGGTGGATCTTTGCAGGGTCAGGAGTTGGACTTCGATGATCCTTGTGAGTTCCTTCCAACTCAGGATGTGCTATAATTCTGTGTATGAGGATCTCTGGTACAGGAATTGAAGTGACTGTTGGGGTGCGAATGAGATCAATCCAGATTATCCAGTGAATAGGTGAAATGCTCTGGGACCAAGGACTTGTTCTGGGTGTGAATGCATTTGTGTGTCTCTAAGGGCGAGAGCACAGTGGGTTGGCTGATGGACCAGGGCACTCCTGGCCATCTCTCTGTGTGAGTGAAATGATCTGTACCAACAACTGGAGTAGCACCGTGGCCCTGGGCCCTTGCAAATTCACATATCAGTAACTGGGGATACTGGAATCCAGGCACAACCACTGGGTATTTGAACCCAGCTGCTTCAGGGATAAACATATTCCATAGGTATATTTATTTCCACAAATGAACTCTGTTCTGACTCAACCAGAAAGGGCAGCAGGATGAGCCTGTTGATGCTGTCTGTGTTCATGTGAATGCTCTGTGTGTGTCTATGGGATTTGTGTGGACAGCCCTGCATATAAGTGTGTATCTATGTGGTATATAAATGTTCTCTGCCTGTATGTGTCCACTGGGAACATATTTTCAGCCTCACTTCAAAATGGACATGGGGGCAAGGAGCTCTAGCAGCCTTGCCTCTCTCAGGCTGTCAAATCCAGCATGAAATATTTTCCTCTAACAACTGGGATTTATTCTCAGAATTACGTGTTATGTAAACTCAATGGATCAGGGAATTCACAGTATAAAAGGTGGGTCATAAGTAAAACCATAACAGAAGGTGTGCACATAAACAGGTCTTATTAATGTTATCATTAATTATATTAGTCATTGTAGCAGTGGGCAGGCCACTGAGAATCCCCTGATGGCCTGACCACTCACAACTCTACTTTCCACCTGTCCCTTCCCTGTTCACCCAGGACTGGCCAGATGTCACTGGCCAGTCATTTGCCTATTGGCTTGTCTCTCGCCTTGCCCTCCCCCGACAGAGGGCATAAAAGACCTGGGCGAGAGATGGGTTGGACCAGTCTTGCGAGGTTCTCCCCAACACAGCTTGTTCTATGCATGACCCTTTTCCCTCCATGAGGGAGAATAAAAGAACGCTGATATAAACGCAACTGGTCCGTCTGTTTCTACCAGCGAGCAGCTGCCGCCGTTCAGCCCAGGACCAGAGCTCCCGGGATAAGGAGCTACTGAGGGCTGGATTCGGTGGCCCGAAGGAGCCCATAGACGAAACAGCAAAGATACAAGTCATAGCCTTTCCTAAGGTTTTAAGTTTTTGGCTCTGTAACTCCTTAATATCCTTCTGCTAGGACTCTGCAATGTTTTGCAAGCAATTAAAGCAAAATCCTGTTTGTCTGTGTAGGTTCTGTTCTTATTAATGTCCTATTTTTATTATTTTGAAATAATTCTAATATTAATTTCCATAACCTCATAGAATTGCTGATGTCACGTGACCATTACATGGTATTAGGATAATAATTATGTAAACCTGGGACAACAGTTCAAGCTATGACTCTGAAGTTCCAATGAGTCAGTTTCTCAAATACATTTATGAGGTTTCATGGCAAATTCCATTTTAACTTTTCTTTATGCGCTAAACAAATTGCCACACAACTTTTATCATACATGTTTTTAAATACTGTAGACAACCTTTAAAGGAACAAGAAATTTGCTGCTTAATATTCATTGACTCTTTTTTAACCATTATAAAGTATATGAGTTAATGAAGGTCATGAATTGCATGTTTCTACCCATATTTTCTTCTCTGTCAGGTACCCAGCAATTCTAATATGCTCAAAATAAGTTTGCTTACTGAAAATGCACCATACAGAGGTACTCTGCATGCAGAATAGGCTGACAGTGTTAATGCAGAATTAGCCCAGCATATCAAAAGACAGGTGAAACTACTTCCTGCTTATTTTGCAAAATCTGAAACAGTTCTCATGAGCGCAGAATTTACTCTTAATTTGAAGCAACTAACCCACTGAAATAGCTAAACAATAAAAAGCACAGGCAAGATCATCAAATTTAGAGAATAATTTAGACAACTTTCTGTCCCAATAAAATTTCTACTATATTGCACAGTGTTGTAGATGCTTTAACTTTGTTATACTGAGGACCTTCCTCTTTCAGTTCTGTAGTCTGCTGTTCACTTATACTCTTGCAAGCTTTCATTACACATCTTGAAGCTGCTGTGGCAGTGTCTTTACCCAGTACCTCAGATGCTGCTATCATCACAATCTTACAGTGTCAGACTCTGAAGCATAGATATGTCTGTTAGATCAGGTTTCTCGTAGAAAGTGAATGTCATTATTGTTTAAAACACTTCTTCTTTTGCCATATAGATAGCTCATGCCTTACAGATATTATTGTCTAACCCCATAATAAAAATTCCTTGTCCATTCTCTCATATGTTTCAGTTTGTAACTTGAAAGCTGATTGGGTAACAAAATAGACCATCGTTATTAATACATTAAAAAAGTATACATGAATTTGGGAGAGAGATTTTTCCCCCTGTTTCCCCCCACTACCCCGGTCATCCTTTACATTTTTTTTCCTAAAGTAACTTTGAGCATGCCATCAGCTATGGACCCCACTAATAAAGCTTTGTATATGTAAATTTGCCTCAATTTTATTTGTACCCTCTAGAATAAGAGGGTACTTATGTTTGTAATTTTTTTCACTATGTTTGTGACTGTCTTTATGTTGCATACAGCATTGAATGAGATTCTGTTCTTAAAATGTCTTTCTGACTCTTGTTATTTATTCCGAAAGTAAGGCAGTTTATATTGAAAAATAAGAGTCCAGGAGAAAATCCATAAGATTTCTTTACTTGCCCTTATCAAGGCATACAAATAAATTGTGATGTATCTCAGAAAGAGCACTAGGAGAAAAGTTGCACTTTACATGTTGTACTTCAGCACATTGTTTAGCTTCCTCTACCTTGGTTATGATTTATTCCAATATTAATTATTTTGTGATAATTTTGCCTTGGCTCTGATCCCCATATTTTTAATCAGCATTTATTTCTATCATAAGTATGCATTCTAGAGGCAGGTCACTATGTCCAAATCAATTGAGATTTTGCTCCTTGGTTTTTTTTCAATATCTGTTCTTGGGGTTTTTCTGCATCTAAAACATATGATCTGACTTTTACCACTATTAGAGAATGATGGTAAAACACTAATTCCTGGTAAATAATTTATGCAATTGAGTTGAGCTAAGCACTGTCAAAAATCTAAATTTCAGGTAATGAAAGACCAGTGCATTCTTAAAAGTTTAAATGTAAATGGAAGCAGTGCTTTCAAATCTAAATACAAACTCAGTAGGAGTTTTTATTTATCCAGGTATTGTCTTTAGCAGAGAGTAATGCTTAACGGGGTTACCTACTCAGCTTTCCTTTTATTTTTAGTATTAGTAACTAGACCTTTGGTATGAGCAGATGATAGGTTTGTGCAAAATCCTTCTTTCACGGTACTGCACATTCAAATAATTTTAGACCTGCTTTTTGACTTTTTTTTGGTAATAATCTTGGTTATTCCATTGAAAATTTAGTGGTTTAATTAACATTATTTACCAGCATTCTCTAGCTATACATTATAAAATGGAGGTAATTGCCTCCATTTCTCATTTCTTTTCCCACATATGCAAGCTTGAGTGTTAGTATTTTTTTTCTTTAGCATTGACTACAAGTTTTTTCTTTTCTCCATTTTTATTCAGGTGGCTGTTTAACATATTCAATTTTAATCCAATGTGGTGGGATTTTACCTTAATAAATTCTAAATATATTATGAATTATTATTTCTGGTTTTTTTTTTTTTTGTTTTTTTTTTTTTTTTTTTTTTTTTTTTTTTTTTTTTTTTTTGTTTTGTTTTTGTTTTTTTTTTTTATTCTGAGGTGGTTTTTTTTTTGTTTCATTTCAAAACAATGAGCAAAATTTTTTATACCTAAAGATCTGCTGCCAGGTTTAGTGGTTCTTCTTCAAGACTTAAATAAAAATATTAATCATCAAAATTGGGAATAAATAATTTTTTTCTTTAAATAATTATGTTAGCTAGACCACCTGAAATAGACAGTACCTGAGTTTAGGCAGAAAAATATAGTTTTATATACAGGAAAGAGAAAAAGCAAGAGGTAATCTATTATGTTGTTTAATAAGAATGATGTAAGGCAATGCTTCATGTTTTCATAGTTATTCTACTGTATTAACTAAAAAATTGTTGAGAAATGTTTTAGAATCTGCTGTTACAGGAATGGTATCTACTCTGTGATTCCTATTTCTATGGCACTCTCAAATACAGTGTGAACTGTTATTTATTATCCTTTACATGTCTTTCATGTTTATAGAGAGCTGCCTCTAATTTTTCCTCTCTTTTTCGGCCAGGTTATTTTTTACAAAATTTCTACTGATATGAGAAATTCTTGCTGGTGGTGATACTTTTCAAATGTAACAAGAAACCTCTTTTAAGATACTACAATACTGAAATATAGATTATTAACTCTAGTCTTCTGGCCAAATTCATGTTGGGACATGTAGCTATCTTTTGAACTTTTAAAGATCTCTTGATGTTTGTGTTGGAGAAATTATTTATCTTTATTACTGGCCTAAGGCAGGACTGATGTGATTGTTGAACAACTGTTGCATTTCAGTAGCAGTAAATTGATTAGGCTTGCTCAGAATCCTTGAAAAATTTGTGAACACTGAAAGCGTCTGAATGAACTTCTCTTTGCTCACAGACATGGCGATATATTTGAGTCATAATTATCTGAATTTTCTTTATGGTCCATACAAAGGGTTTGTTAGATTCCAAATATGATTTCCATACTTAAGACCAAATGTAGTAGAGGTTATATTCAGTGCAATGCTAATAAAAATTATATATAAATTTGGTTTATTGCTTCCAAATCATTTCAGTGTCATTTTTAAAAAAATTAAGATCTTCTGAAAAGAAACTTTGCTATAAGGGCTATTAGAATTTTCAGTGTTATAGATTTCTTGTCTTAATGGCATGATTCTGAATAACATGAAAAAGAAAAGAATGTGACATTTCAGTTACTTCAGAAAAAGTTGACATGACAGGTCACATACAAATAGTTATCACATGTTTCCCTTTACAAGTAAATTTACCTCTACCTGCCACAAATAAATATTTACTACCATAACTCCAGGTATTTCTGCCAAATGTAGGATTTAAATATTCATATGTCTTACATGCTTCTATCTACTTGCAGCGTAAAACTCAAAAAGGTCTAGAGCAACAGGAGACATAATTAAAGGGGACTCAGATAATTGAAGGCATAACAGATTTTTGTTTCAACAACAAATTAACTACTGGTCTAGACAACAATGAACCGCAAGCTGTGTTTTTTTCTCATGTCACAGGGATCCAACACAGAGGGCCACTGTATCCATTGAATTACTTACCTACAGTTTTGTAGATACAGCTCCTTACTGTGAAAATTCCTTCTGGCATTATGTCAATCTTTAGCTATTCATTCCTTTCCATAAATACGAGCCTCAGCTAAGAACTGAAAAAGGGACAGCACATCACAGTATAAAGCTGATGATAAGAAAATGGATTTGAATGTCTCCTGTAGAGTGTAACCTGAAACACCGCAAAAGCTGTCCCAGTGGACTACAAGACACAACATGACAAGACTGAGTTCTATATTTAAAAATCCTGGAGCATAAAGCTGTAAGACAGAGAAAAAAATATTCTAAGAAGTTAGCTCACTGTTTATCACAAAAATCACTTTTACTTCTACATAAATTTAATAGATTGTTGTAATCTTTTCTATCGGGTTCATTAGAGCTTTGTTAATAATGTCAAAATCATTGCCTTCCCTCTCCTGCTATAAATTATATCTGAAAGGAAACTTAAAGAATCAAATAATGATTGGTGTTGGAAGGGACATGTGATGGTCACCTAGTCTAGCCTACTGCAGGCAGGGTCAGTTGCAATGTTTTGGCCAGGACTATGTCCAAATTACTTTTGAGTATCTTCTAACAATCTCCATGCTGAACAACCTCTACTCCTCTACCATCTAATATTCAGCAGCCTCTATGGGCAACATGTGCCAGTGCTTTAACAAACTATTTCCTGATGTTCAGATGGAACCTCCCATATTTCAGTATCTATATATTTTTCAAGTTTGTGTATTTATTTCATACTGTAGACTCTGCATGTTTTGCTTTTGCTATTCTATTTTTATATGCAATTATTAGTTACCCTTTTAGGTTGGAATGTTTTAGTCATTATTTAGACAAAGAATGTTGAATGTAGCTGCCAATTTACCATGAAAAAGTGAAGCTAAGAAATACTCTTAATAGCCCACAAGACAAAGTATCCACAAAATAGGACAACAAAATAGTCAGGGTTTTTCTGTTGTGTTCTTTTTTCCGTCTTTGTTTGTTTATGCAATTATGAGCCAAGCACATAAATGAAATGGGAAATTATGCTTCCACACACTATCTATGTAACAAGCATTTAAATAGATATTCAAATTACTGAGAATGTAAACAACACAGGAATAACAGAGTACACAATGGATGTTAGCTAGATAGTTAGAAAAGGAAAGCAGAGTGAAATGTTTCAAACAACTTACCTGTGAAATAGAGAAATATGCAACAAATTCTGTCAGTCCCAAGCATCTGAATGTCTTCTAAATATTTTCAAAAAGGAAACATTTGTAATATCCCTAGCTAGGAAAAATGCATTTATAGTCAGTTTTCTGGAAACATTTATAATTTCACATCTCAGAAATTTACTTGTGGGGTATATAGTCTCATGAAAAACATAATTCACTAATACTGCATGTATCTTGCTTCTCAGAAGAATAGATTTTAATATGTAAAAATTCTCTTTAGCTGTAACAACTTGAATTGGTTTGGGTGTGAATGCAACACTTGACCTTATATCCTGCCAACAATGCTGGCACTGATAAGGCCATGCAAGAGGGACTCTTCAATTGAAACCTATACAGACAGATATCAAGAGAGTTTAAGAGTTGTAAATTCAAGGTGTATTTAATATTCCCGTACTAATATTGGAATATCAAACAAAAATATAAATACAATTTATAGTATTCAAAATATAAATACTAATAAAAATGAGTTGCCAATAATAGCTGCACTAAGCAGTTTTACATTTTTTCCTTATCTATCATGCTAACTTCAAATCTCATCACTTTTTCCTTCAAGCACAAAGAGAATTTCTTTAACCTTGCCCTTTTAGCAAAAATTTCTGTTCCTGACATCAAAATATTTTGAAAAGGAAGATGTGACTGACCAATAAATCCCTACAATGAAAAAATGCTCAGAGGAGAATGGTGAGCGAGATTAGCCGGTAAAACTCTGGGAGTAATGCAGGCTGTGACTGCCCACAGCTGTTGCAAAGGCTCATTGTATCTCAGGGCATAGGGCCCCAGAGTGGATCCACAAGTAGTGTAAATGTTTACTGTGGAGTTCATTAAAACAGTGCAAGTGTGCCCCGAATTTAGCTAGACAAGCATGGGGACAGGGAGGGGGAGGAGTGAATATGTGGCTCAGCCCAGCAAAATTATGGAAACTAGAGAAAATCAAAAGTATCTTGAAGGGAGTAATAGGCTTCAGCTGGCTTCAACTCCTGTGTTCCTTTCTGGGGGCTGGGGATGCTCAGCATTGTGGTGGTGAGCACGTTGTAGACACTGATTCTGAGAATGAGAATGGCATTGAACTGTGTGTTGCAATTGTATTGTGTATTCTGTAAGTATTCTGTTAGACATAACTTATGTTCATATTATGCTATGCAATATAATTTGCATCACTCTGCTAATTTGTAAATCTCATACACCATCAAGTGTCTCTCACAAGTAAATTTGTTATTAAACATTACATACACCATAAAAGAACCTGTTTGGGGTAGTATAACAGAAGAGTCATACAGAGTTGGGGACTGATAGAAGAGTAACAGGATGTGTTCAAATGAACATAAAAATCATGTGATTTAAAATCTTACTGGAAATGTCTTAATAGTATCAACATCCTAGTTTAACAACCTCAACTAGATTTAGTGTTTTCTTGTTTGTTTCAACAACAGCAACACAAACAAGTGACAAAATAGCAATCAAAAATGAAAACAAATGTTATGCAGTTTTTACTTTTAATTTACCTTTGCATTATTCTAGAGGATTATTTTTTATGTTATGCGTGATTATTAAAAGTATTTTCAAAACTTTTTAAATGAAAATGGCTTTTAATATATATAAATCATAAAACTAAAACTTACATGTATGACTATTCGTACTGTTAACATAGCTAATAGTTGAGATAACCAAAATATACTTTATGATGGAATATACAGATACTAATATTAACAGTCATATTCTTAGCTATTAAAAATGGATGGAATTTTCCTAGAGCTAGTGGCAGTTACAAAAGCATAGTAGTGAATTTTAAAAGCTTCAGATCTTTTATAGGAAATACAGTTACTTTTATACTTTCTGATTGCCATAGTAAACTGGTAGTGTCACGTCTACCCTGTGTTTTTGAAGTTATGTATTTGGATATGAGACATAGGAGAGAAGTACACT